>ML097649.1:11533-30810 GCA_003697995.1 Taxidea taxus jeffersonii
AGCAAGCAGGTGTGACATTGCCCCCACAGTGATGGCAGGAGCTCACATGAGGATAGTTATGAATTGTAGCTGGGTGCTTAACACAGAACCTGACCCAGAGCCTGTACCTGGTAACTGTTAGCTGTGACTGTAAGAACCTATTTTTCTTTCCTTTGCACCTGATTCAGCCTCACCAGTGATTTTCAACCATATATAGTATGTGAATACTGAATCACTGGTATTGGTATTAGGAAATTATTGGACTTCTTTCCCTTATTGTTATGCATTACTTTTCTGTGTATGCTTTGCGCTTGCTAGCTTTACTGTGTTGTGCAGGTTCGTACCATACTTTTAGGAAAAAAATGTCGAGTAGCAAAGTAGGCAGAGATTATCCTGGACAAGGGGTTCTTGCCTACCCAGAGTTCCCTTCTGACAAAGGTACAGGGAATTCATGCTTATATAAGTTGTTAGGCTTTGCACAAAGCCCTCTTCTACCCTGGCTTCAACAGTATGGACCAGTTGTTGGTGTGTGACCCAAAGGCAGCCAGCAAGAGGCCACAGGGAGAATTCTGCACAGTAAGAAACCTCCATACAGAGTAGTCATTAACTGACCTCATCAGCTCCTCCATCTTAGAGGACTCCTTGAATGCAAGATTCTAGAGTTGTACAGAAAACAAAGGGCACAGAGAAGGGACAAGTAAGCAGATGCCACAAGGAACAGAAGCTGTGAGTAGAAGCAAAGCATGAGGTTCATGGCTGAGGTCACCACAGAAGCTGTAGGAGAACAGGGCATGGTGGAGCGACTGTGATGGGAACAGCGTCCCGTCCTGTGAGGACAAGACGACCAGATCCCTGGAGCTACCCTGTGTCCTTAACTTGTCCCAATTGTACCCTGGCTGAGTACCATCTTCCTTGCTCCATGTCCCTCTATCAATGCCCCCCCCCCATTCTGGGGTGCCTTACAGAATTCTTCAATCCTGGTAACTGCAGAGCCTGTCTCACAAAGGAATTCATGGAATTTAGGCATCAAGTGCTATTTTGGGCCTAATGGAGTAAGAGGGAGGGAGACCCAAGCATAGGCCTCCACATCATCTCCATACCAGTTGCTTCTTAATGACCAGCCACTCTCAGTTGGGGAAAAAACCTCTCTGAGGACGCTGGAGTCTGTTTTGTGCAGTCCTAGTGGCTCATCAGCCCAGCCACTGGACCCAGAGCCCCTTTATGAACTGGGAGTCTTGTTGGAAGGGAATTCAAGAGATCCACTTTGCCCCCTGACACTGGCTCCCCATAGCAAGTCCTCCCTTGGCTGTTGCTTCTGTAATTCAAATATTTGATTGACTTGCTATTGTATGATACTGGAAGAGGTGAAGAAACGACAGGTTTTTGGCTGTACCCTCTGGCCTGTTCTGTTCTGTCTTGTTGGCTTTAAGGATTTCACGAAGCTTTGTGTTGCTGCCAACTGTTTCCCTGGGTGTTTTTCACAAGCCGCATCTTACTTCCCAGGGGCTTATGTTTGAGGGATCCATAGGAAGTGGGACTGGGACTGACCCCTGCAGTGGCGGGCCCACAGATGGGGAGTGAGGGCCACAGAAGGTTCCTGAGAAATTTCTTTGGCGGGGTGGGGGGGCAGGTTGCAGAACTCAGCGTACACACTGGGACCCCTTTCTGTTTCCCCAGGAGAAATGACGGTATTGGTTTGACTGGGATGATCTCGTTCTGTCTGGAGGCTCTGACACACGTTAATGCAGTTTTAAGAACGAGCTTCTCTGACATTTTGGCTCAGCAAGTTTCCGAGTATGGAACTGTTAAGCCACATTTCAACTCTGTTTCCAGGCATGTGTCTTCTTTATTTATTAACTTGAAGACTCTGCTGTTTCTTATAGAGCTCCTTCCCTGTTATTGTTGACACGTTTCCTTTCCCCTTTCTGCTCAGCTTGAACCCAACTCAAATAAAACCCCCTAAGTTGTAAACAAGTTATGAAATGTTCTCCCCAATGGGACTGAATGGCCTACAAGTGGTTCCCAGGCAGAGTGGGGGTGCGGAGCAGGGGAGAAGCTCGGCAGGCCGCTTTGTTCCCCATCCTCACTGACTAAGCTTTGTAGTGTGTGGGTGGGTGAGACACAGGCTGAGGGGACTGCTATGTGCCTGACATCTGGAGTTAAGATCTCATCGCATTTCCCCCTAGAGCAAGATTATCTGGGAAGGCCAGAAAGCCAGATTTACCTTCCTAGAGCTCAACGTCCCAAGTTTGATTCGTGATTTTAGACTGATGGCACACTGGAATCACCTGACACGTTGGAGTCACCTGGGAGTGCTTCCAAGTCCTGCCAGGGGAGCCCTTCCCCAGAGTTGGATTCAGCACTCCAAGCAGGAGCCCAGGCCTGGGTGCTTTTAACAAGTTTCCCTGGAAATTCTAATGCAGACAGGGCGGAGGGCCCTAGGGTTCTGGCGACGCGTGAGGCCTCTAGGGGCACAGTTGAAGGCGGAGCTCACTTTCAGGGTGGTGCAGATCAGCCCTGTTTTGGGGCTTGCATTAGGAACTTAGTCAACGTGTGATTCCATGTTTTGGACAGAGATTTTTAGTTTTAACTTGCACAAAGAAGCCTTTTACAGGACTCATTCGTTTATCATTTGGGGATTCCTCCCTTCCTCACTTGTTTCTCTTACACTTTTTTTTTTTTTTTAAGATTTCACTTATTTGACAGAAAAAGAGCAGGAACACAAGCAGGGGGAGTGGGAGAGGGAAAAGCAGGCTTCCCAGGGAGCAGGGACCCCATACGGGGCTCAATCCCAGGACTGGGGCCATGACCTGAACTGAAAGCAGATGCTTAAGGACTAAGCCACCCAAGTAAGCGTTCCATCACACATTTCTTTTTAATTCTTCTCTTCCGAAGTCTTTCTCTTGTTTTTTTCTCTTCCTTGTTTCCTAGCCCTTTCTTTTCTCGTCCCTTGATCTTCCTCCTTTCCCCCTCTACTTAGTCTTTCTCTGAGGGCAGGCTCTTCCCTTTCTCTCTGCTTATATTCTTTGGCCCTTTCCTTCACTGCTCTTCCAGGCCTGATTCTCTGGTTTTGGACCTCTAGCTGCTCCTTCCACCCCGGTATACTCTGCCCATGCACTACCGTCAGCCCCAGAGTCCGTCTCTTGGCTCCCGTTTAAATACCTCCCAAGGTTCTTTGCGTGAAATGAGGGTCAGCTGGGGCAAGGGCTCCAGCTGCATTTCATGAACCACCACTTGGCCCCGGTTGACACCCGGGGGCTCTTCTAGGCGGGGTGGGCAGCAGTGGGGGTGGTTTGTCAGGAGGAAATAAAGATTGGCAAGGATAGACATATTAAACTCTCACTCTTTCTCTCCACGCAGCTACTATGAGGAGTAAAGACAAATGTCTGTAAAAGTTTTAAAACCCTCGATCACAGTGGCCTGCAAGGCAGGTCCCCCTTCTGCATCCCCCATCTCCGCCAGCACAGATGCTCAGTCTAATCTTGATTGTTGCTGCCCTCTGGGTTTTCTCAAATGATAACCTGTTCCAGTTCCATCCTTTTTTTCCTCAGCTTCTCCAGCACCACTGGTACTCTAGCAGTTGAGAATAAACCCCTTTATACCACAATCAGGCCAGATTTTCAGAGCTGGCCCAGCATCCCCTTTTCTTGTATGGGAAAGATGAGGATAAGGAAAAAAGCCCAGAGTCCAGAAGCATTGAGTTAGAACCTTCCAAAGGTTTCCTTCCTGCCAGGGGTTGTCCACATAGGCAGAAACGGCATTGTCCTTGGGAGTTTACCCTAAGCATGGCCCGTTAGAGCCTAATGGGAGGGGAACGACGGACCTGCCTAGGCTCTGCTCCCTCATCTATATATAGTGGCTGTTGTCCTGGGGGCTTGGCCTGGCCTGGTGGACTTGTTTGCCATCTTCCCCCCAGGAAGCAGAATGGGGGTGGACACAGGTAGAGGAGGCACTCCGCCTAGCTGTGGGGAGGCTCTTCCATGGGCCTGACTGCTCACAATTAGGGTGGCTGGGGTATGACCATGCCTGTGGGACCAGTCACCAGGGCCCAGCCCTGAGATCACCCCATTCTCATTTGGCATTGGTAGGGTGCTGCAAAGAGGCTGAGATAGGGGGCGTCCTACCTGTGAGGGTGGGGTCAGCTTGGTGTCCACGGCACCCGTCTCACTGCAGGGATGCCCAGGAGGATGAGGAGTCAATAAGCTCTTGGGCTCTGAGTGGGATGGCCGAGAGAGGATAGGCTGAAAGTCCACAGTCTCTGTAGGCTGGGGAAGAGAATACAGAAGCAGTGTGATTACAGCTGTCACAAGAATTACTATTACATGTTACACATGTGTACTATTACACATGTAATAGTAATACAAGAATTACTATTCCATGTCTTCTTCCACTCATTTTCACATACACCTTATTTGAACCTGAGGATAAGCCTATACAGCAAGCCCAGCAAATTCTTTTATCTCAATATCACAGGAACTCGGAAGGTGAAGGGATGCCCAGAGTTCTTACTTTCAGTGAATTACACAGTTAAGTCCTCTCTTGGCCATGTCCTGGAGTAACCTGCTTAAAGGTCATGGTATTGAGCTGTCTAGAGGTTAGCCCGGCTGCTTTGGTGAGATCCATACTGGGTGTCAGAAATGGACAAATAGCTCCATGCTGGCCCTGGATAAGAGAGCCAAGGCCAGCACAAGACCAGCTGGTGTGCTCAGTAAGGAAGGCCAAAAGGGTTTTCTCCCCGGGGAGGGAGGAATGACATCAGTGTCCATTCAGACGCCTCTGACAGAGCTCGACTCCATTTACCCTGGAATGGATGATGCAGGCATGAGGGGAGTGGCAGAGGGCTCCCTCAGGGATGTTTGCCAGGTGTAGGTTAGGACGACATTGTGTCTGTTGTGGTCAGTGTGGCAATCATCAGGAACATGGCTGAGCTGTGAGGGGCCAGTAGGAGTAGGAGCAGTGGTAGTAGTAGGCCCTTAGTAGGATTACAGATTTCTCCTTCTGTATGAATCCCACAAATTTCTTGTCATTATTTGGTCTTCTAGTTTAGGTAGAGCCATGGTTCTAAGAGACAAAGACCACCACACTCCTACCCAAAGCCCTATCTCATACCACTAGTAACTCAGAACTTTCCAAATGATACTATTGGATCTGCCAACTTCCACTGAAGTAGGCAAGCAGATATTCTTCACTGCCCCCATTTCCAGATATAGCCTTGAAAATTCACTAACATCTAAAAAGTTTATTATAATAAGTAGCCAGATCACAACTGAAATCCAGGTGCTCCAGTTCCTGACAAGCTCTATTTACTCTGTGCCCTCCTGTGTGCTAAGGTACTAGGCTAACGTCCTTAACTCTCTCTTGACCAGAGACCAGAGTGGGGTTGAATCTATGGATCCTAGTGGGCCAGGTGGTCCCAACTGTGGGAAGAAGAGGCCAGGGAGGCTGGGGCCTGGATGGAAGTGATGGCACTAAGAGGAAGTGAGGACACTCCATGGTGGGTACGGTAGTTCTAAGGTGTGTTGCGATGTGAGGGCAATGATCTCCCAACTGGGGGCCTCGGCACACCACCAGTTGCTCTCAGTTGAAGGAAACAGCACATTTCTCTCCCAAAGTCCTTGTGGAGTTTCCTTCAGCAGGGACTTGGTGTCTCCTTCCTCACTGCAGACACATTTCCATAAATCTATTTCTGTCACAGAATAGAGTCTGGTTTTCAAGCTGCCCATCTGTGAACCATGCTTTTTCTTTCCCCACCTCACACGGTGTTAAACTGTAGGCGTGTGAAACACTCCTGCTTAGCTAAAAATCCATGTCATATTAGTACTATGTGCCTGTCTATTCTGTAACCTGATGGGGCTGGCTGTCTCAGGACTGTAGCTAAAGGCTCAAAGCTGAGGACAAGAGGCAAAGAGACTGGTCTCCATCACCTGATGGGAGCAGCCGAGTTACTGCAGAATATCTCCCTCAAGGCTCTTATCAGAGGTGGCCAGATGGGCCTTTTGCCCTTCTCCTGCACCATCCCGTGCAGTCCCAACATGCACGTTCATAGAAAGGGGAGTCCTCAAGGAGGGCACTGAGGGCCTTTGGGGGATAGGACTGCTGTCTTTGCCTGCCTCTTCCCACGGCGTGCCCTCTAGTCTGGTGAGGGAAGGCTGAGAAAATACTCATTGGAACCACCCTAATGTGGAGTTCCTGCCCTGATCTCTATGTGTTAGAGAAAGTATCTCAGGAATTCCTCCAGCATCTTCCCCATGGAGCAGGCAAGCTGTGGCATTAGGGGACATGTCCTCCTGAAGCCCCTCTCCACCACATTCCAGGTATCCACTTCTCCTAGAATGCCTTCCAGGGCCTGTTGGGGTCCAGAGTCTGAGGATGGGAGGAACATGTCTCACAGATTTAAATTCCAAGGGGACTGAGAATTCTAAATTCAAACAGATCTTTCAGGCTATGGGGAAGGTGTATTTATTAAGGTAGGAGACTAGAAGGCACTTTACTTCACAGTATTGTTAGCTAGATTTCTAACTTTTAACTATTTGGATATCTGGCATGTGGGCCTCCATCTGGACTCCTTCCTTGGGCCCTGCAGGGTTAGGGGTAGGCCTGCAGGAAGAGAAGATGCCCTTGCCCTCTGGCTATCTGGCTTTGAGCTACAGGAAAAGAAGAGGTTCACCCAACACCTTGGGAGAGGTTTGTAGTTCCCCATGAAAGTCTGGCAGGGCTAGGAGATGTGAATCTAAAGCCTAGAGCTTGCCTGGGGCACTCTGAAGTCAGGAGGCTAGCTGGAGTAACCCAGCACAGCAAGCAAGCACAGTAAAGAGACAAGACGGCTGTGGGCAGCCCACTCCCCTGCCATTTGCTACGGCAAGCATGTGTGAGCTTTCTTTGAGCCATATGGATACACTTGTGCCTTCAGGGGACCCTGAGCCAGAGGTCTTCCTGTGAGCATAAGGGGCAGAAGTGGGAAGCTTAGCTAGGAAGGAGCTGGGGTGTTCCTCAAAGGTCAGCCAGAGTGTTCTTTAGTCATAGCCCAAAAGTGTATAGGGAGGAGGTCTCCTGTATGGGTTCTCATAAATAACATTTGAATGCCTGTGGCACAGAGAACATTCAGGGTCAAGAAATCACTGCTGAGAGTACCACCAAGCAAAACTCCTGAACATCTTGTAGCCCCTCCCACCCCCATTCTACTCTGACCCACAAAGACCCAGAAGTGGGGAGGAAAAATGATGTGATTAAAAAAGGGGAAGGACATTCTCAGGTCCCTTGTAATTTCTGATCCAAGGGGAGTCAGTCCTCAGCTACAGAAAGGAAAATCTTTATTCTAGAGGGAGAGAGAAGTTTTGACTTAGACAGGATTTTTTTCAGTATCTGAAAAGCTTTTAAGTATCACAGTGCAACTTGTTTCATAGGTGGGAGCAGCCCAGAAAGCTCCAGGGTAAACCCTAGAGATGAGGAGGGCATCTCAAGAGAGCTTGAGTTGGGCTAAGGATAAACTGGTCTCCTTTCATATCCCAATGAGTTCACTGGGCTGGTTCTATGCCAGAGATTCTGTGCTCACAATCTCCTAACACCAAACTCCTTACCCTTTGCCTTGGCCTTGAATCTGACTTGAACATCCTTTTTGCAAGGAAAATGGACATTACCCTGATAATTGGTCTTTGAGTATGAGTCACTTCTCTTTTCTTAATGTTGTCTGTAAGATAAGAATGATGGTACCTGCTCCTGGTGTGAGAAAATGCACGAGAGCACAGGCCCGGCACACACTTCTTTCCGTACCCATCCTCTACTGGACAATGAATGTAAAAACATGGCACAGGCTGAGAAATGTGAACATTCTCAGTTTTGCAGGGGTGATGCCTGTGACTCAGTCTCCCCAGTCTTTCCTGGAGTGGCTCCTTCAGGGGCTGCTGGGCTGTGCTCCCAGGTCTGTGTCTGGAGGGTGAGCCTGGCCCTCCCTGCTCTGTCTTTAGCGATGTTTAATGCTCGCGCTGAAAAGGGCAGAGGTGGCTGGCTCAGCTTCTTCCTTCAGATCTCACATGTGCGGATAACGATTTTGCGATATTTGGATAATTAATGTCCTAATCAATGTATGATGATGCATTATTTATTCTAGCAGGATGATTGTGTGACCAAAGATTACCTTTGGTACCGACTCCTCTTTTGTCCTGGATATGCTATTCCTTAGCTCACGCTTGAGAACAGTGGGCTAATTGATTCCACCCAAGTTGTTTGGAAGGATGCACTTTCCATGTGAGGCCCATTGGATCCCATCCTGGAAGTCTGTGAATCTGCTTACAGGAGTAGACTGATGCCTTTGGGCATGAGTGTAGTGGGAGGGCAATGTGCCTCTATTTTCCTTGCTATTTATTGCTCTTCGTTAAAATACACCTCTTCTTTGACCAGAAAAATGGTGTGTCACTTGACCAGAAAGATGGTGTGAAAGATGGGCACATATTAATTAAGCCAGAAACCAGCTTAGGCCATATGAAATTGCCGTACTTCCATTCCCTCTGGATAGTCTCTCCCAGCTTTTACTCACAACTTCTGCTACCCTTGTTGGCTTGTTTGGTTCAGAAGAAGATGGCCACCCCGCTTAGGTGAGACATGATGGCCAAGACCATGGAGGGGCTCAGGGAGCTAACAGTCATAGCGTGGCCACTGGCACAGGGAAGCCAAGATAGCAGAGTGGCCTGGGACCCCACATGGAGACTGAGGTGTGAGGAAAGCTGAAATAAGCAAGTGTTGTGCTCCTTCCTTACCTGAACTCTTTCTTGTCCTGTGATGTGAGGGTGACCATGAGTCTCTGGGGGGCATCCACGGGCCCATGAAGGAAGTTCATGGCTTGGTATTTCCTGCCCATTGCCAAAGATGATACCTCAGCTCTTGGTGTTCTTCTGGACGCTAAGCAGTCCCTATAGAGGGGACGCTCTCTTTGGTGGCCAGATGGCAACAGGCACTGGTGTGTCAGACATGGGGTCCTCCTCTCCCCCAGCTCAGAGGGCTGAAGGAAAGCAGCTCCTTAGAGTGTCTGCCTGGTCCACTAGTCTGATTCTGAAGGGTGTTTGCTGGCCATGGCTCAGGTCTAGTCCTCAGGGAGCCAGAAGTCCTGAATGATGGTATTGTTGCTTTTGAATTCTTCTGAGGAGCTGTCTGAAAGAAAAGAAGAGATAAAGTTGAAATGTTAAACGTTTCCAACAAAAGCTATTAGGGGAGAATTTCCTGACTCAGCACTTGTTGACATTTTTTGAGGCTTTCCACAGACAACCTAAAGTTACTCTTTTTTTGTATGTGGTTTTTGTTGTTGTTGTTTAGGGTGTTTTGGTTTTGTTTCTTTCTTTCTTTTTTTTTTTTTTTAAACCTTACTGGCTTTCGTTGATGAGAGGGTTGTGCAAGGAGGGCCGGAGGAGATGTCAGGAAAAACTGGTAACCCGTCCAGGAGCACTTTCTTAGTGCCAGAGAAAGCCTGAGCCTGGCCTTTCCTGCCCTGGCTTCTGCTGAAGTTCGACCCACCCTCCTCTGGAGACACTAAGCTGTTCTCCAGGGAGCTCTGAGTCTCCTCTCTCAGGGATTCACTCCTTCCCCATTCCTGTGGAGTTCGGGCTTATTAGCCTACAGGCCACATGACCCTTAGCTTGTTTCATATGTTGAATTGTGTCCCCTGCCTACATTCCTACGTTGAAGTCCTAACTGCCAGTATCTCAGAACATGCCTTTATTTGGAGATAGGGTTATTGGAAAGGAAAAAATTTTCTCTGTCCTTCAGGGTTTCCCTGGCTGCTCCGAGAATGCAATGGACATTAAACAGATTAACAGGAGAAAATAAAGCTTAATTATGAATGTACAGGGTCTCCATAAGAAAATAAGGCCCAGAGGCAGTCAGGTAGTTGAGGCTGGTATGCCATTCAGAGTTAGGGAGAGAAGGGTGTAGGGGTTTGGGAAGGGAGACAGCCCGCAGGAGGATGAAAAAGAGTAAATGTTCGGTGGAAAAATGTTTGCTGGGATCTAGAGAGGAATTTTCACCAACAGACTTTGCTCAGTTCCTCCCTGTCTACTGCTCACGTTATACTGTACTTATACCAGTGGTGAGAGCTCCCTTCCTGCCGCAGCTCCTCCATCTCAATTCCTTCAGGCAGTTAGGAGGAAAGCCCAAGTTTCTTCCTGAGCCTTTTGTTTCTCAAAAGTAACCAGCACATGTGGTGAGTGCTGTGAAGTGTGTAAACCTGGCAATTCACAGGCCTGTACCCCTGGGGCTACTAATACATTATATGTTAATTAAAAAAAAAAAGTAACCAGCACAAAACAGTCCACGTGACAAAGACACACAGCTGGGAGTGGCAAACTTTGCTTCTCTGTGGGGTCTTTATAGAGGTAATTCGGTTATAATAAGGTCTTGAGAGTGGGCCCGAATTCAGTGTGACTGGTATCCTTATAAAAGGGGAAGTCTGGGGGCGCCTGGGTGGCTCAGTGGGTTAAAGCCGCTGCCTTCAGCTCGGGTCATGATCCCGGGGTCGTGGGATCGAGCCCCGCATCGGGCTCTCTGCTCCGAGCCTGCTTCCTCCTCTCTCTCTGCCTGCTTCTCTGCCTACTTGTGATCTCTGTCTATCAAATAAATAAATAAAATCTTTTTAAAAAAAATAAAAAAAATAAAAGGGGAAGTCTGAAGGCAGACCCAAACGTGGAAGGCATCCATGTGGAAGATAAAGGCGGAGATCAGAGTGACGTTTCCACATGCCAAGGAATGCCCAAGACTTCCAGCACACTGCCAGGAGTGGGTGAGAGACCTGGAATTGATTCTTCCTCATAGCCTGTGAAGAAAGGACTGACAACTTTGACCGTGCAAGGTCAAAGGACCTTGATATTGGGCCTCTGGTCTCTAAATCTGTGAGACAATACGTTTCTGTGGTTTAAGCCACCCAATCTATGGTACTTGGGTACAGCAGTCCTAGAAAACTACTCTGACTTGGAATTCTCTATTTTTCTCCATCTTCCTATTTATAGTGTCTCCCCCTCTCCCCCCACCCATTGTATCACAGTCAATGAGACCATGCTCTGGAGTCAGACTGTTTTCAATCCAAAGCTCTACTGTTCACTAGTCATGTGTCCCTGGGGTTTTTCTCTGTCTGGGTTTCCTCATCTATAAAATGAAAGTAAGAATAGTAATACTGACTTCATAGAATAAATGGAAGAGTTGATGTGAAGCCTGCCTTGAAGATGAAGGTGTGCAATTGCTGTGCACAATCTGAGTCAGAAGGCCTCGTGTACTGAGTATCTACTCAGTACAGCCCTTGGGGCTAGTACTGAAGGAACAAATTCTGAGTTATTCCAAGACCTTGTTTCTAGACGGACGATTCACAGACCTGTACCCTTGAAACAAATAATACATTATATATTAATTAAAAAAAAAGAAAGACCTTGCTCCTGTTTGACCTTACCACTGTTGGAATACTCTAATTACAGACATAAAAATTTCATGGGGAATAACAGTTCAGGGCACAAGAACTTATGTGATGATAGTCTCACAGGATCATTGTGCTGGCTCAGTCAAGTAGTTTTTTTGTATTTGTTTTAAGATTTTTAAGACTTTATTTGTTTGGGGAAGAGAGAGACAGAGAGCACAAGCAGGGCAGAGGGGGAGGGACAAGAAGACTCCCCACAGAGCAGGGAGCCAGATGCAGGGCTGGATCCCAGGCCCCTGAGATCATGACCAGGCATCCAGTCAAGTAGCTCTCCATGGCGGCAGTGCACCAGATGGCGCCGGAAGTGCTCTGAACATAGATTGCTGCCGGAGCCCTCTCCCCAGACCAGCTCCACAGTTTACAAACCATGCATGAACTGCTGAACCTGTCTCTGCTTCACTTTCCTTCTCTGCAAAATCGGGGCAATGCGCGTGTCCCTGTTTTGCAGGCCGTGCAACCAGCACTGAGGGAACTGGCATGGGCACTGGTAGCAGGGCTGCAGCATGGCGGACACTCAGGAAGCTCCTGTGGGGGAGCAGACATCCTGGCAGGATACCCCGAGGACTGCGCCCCCACTTTCCAGCGAGTTTATTGATTCCTCTGGCTTGACAAACTCTGGTACCTCTGTCACATAGAGGCTGTGGCAGTTCCGAGGGCTTGGCACCAGAGCACATGGGTAAGGAGGGTTGTCTGGCCAGAGGGTGTGTACTGGGGAGCAAAAGTCGTGGACAGCCTTTGGCTCACTGTGGAGGACCTCCAGACTTGAACAGATGTCAAGGCCACACTGAGTAGGGAATCTTCATTTCAGGTCTTGCTCTCCTTCTTTTTCCTCACTTCCCGGGCCTTCCTTTTCTCTCTCCTCATTTCCAAGCAGCATGCTTAGGGTCTGAGACCAAGACCTGGGCTCCTTTCTGGCTCTGCCACTTCCCAGCTGTACCATTGAAGGTGAGGCTTGCAGTGTCTTTGGGCTTCCTCATTCTCATAAAGGAGAAATTTTAAGTCCCCTTTTAAGGGCCTCTCTTTTGATATTTAAATGGAAGGTTGAGAAGCCCTTTTAACTCTAAGGAAAGTGCTCAGTCAATGTCATTCATGATCACTCGTGTGGCCTCACTCTGGGGGTGACATCTAAGGTCAAAGGGTGCTCTTGGTGGCTGGACCTCAGAGCCCATCTCATAAGGTGGGTCATGACGCTCTGCTGAATGGCAAGGATGGACTGAATGTTGAGGACCCTGGCTCTGGGGAGACTCCAGCTGAGGTATCTTTCCTTTCCCAAGAATCAGAAGGGCTCAGGCCGGCAGAGTCTGTACACTCATGCTTTGAAAAAAATAAAACAACGCAGCAACAATAGCTGCTTGGGCCCACATGTTACTCCCTTAGCTCCCATCGTTGGCCTGTGCCAGTAAGATCAATTGTTCCTCTGTCTCGTTTGGTAACTTGGAAACTGTTTGTGCTGGGGATCTATGATAACCATTTTGGCTGGAACTAATGTCCTTTTGGAGGTGAGGAGGGAAAAAAGGAAAACAACGTGACATAGACAAGGGATAGGCGATTCTGTAAATTTTGGCAGAAAGACACTGAGTTTTTTAAAAGCAAGCAACTAGAAAGAGAATATTGTTCGACTTTGTTCTTTTTTCTTCATTCTCCGGGCTCACATTTCCAAGAGCTTGAATTATCAAAACTAGAACAAGAAAGTATATTATCTTAAATGTCTCCCATTAATCACCAAGTCCAGCCCAGTGGCGAGAGAAAGATGACTCATTTCCACAGTTGATTTCTTAGTAATGGTGGGTCAAGGCTTGCCCTTATGTTTCCCCTCCTGTCTACCTAATAGAGAAATCTTCCCCTTAGGAAGTACCCATCCCGGAGCAATTTTTCAAGGGAAAACTGCAGACAGGAATAGCCACTGACATAAAATTATTTCTCCTAGGGAAACAAGGTGAGAAGGATAGCACAGTGATTATAAATACAGACCTTACCTTTGAGAGTTGTAGGATGGAAATTAGAGGACATAATCCCTTATGAGATACATTGACTAGGTCTCAATGAGCAGTAGATATTTACTATTCCCCTTCTGTGTGCCAGATCCTGTGCTCAACATGTAACTTTTGGCATTGTTTGATCCTTCTTCCTTTGTACTTTATGTGATGGGTGCCATTTCCCCCTGGTTTACAGATAGGGAAAGCAAGATGCTCAAGTTAGTTGCCTAAGGTCACATAGCTGGCAAGCTATGGAACCAACATTTTTTTTCATATTGTCACCCTACGTTATTATAGAATTATGTACCTTCTTCTACACCAATGGCCGTGAGATCCCTGCAAGCAAATCAGGGGTGGCAGAGCCGTGAGGAAAAGAAATCGACCCTCTCCTCCCCCATACTGCTTTTGCGAACCAGTACCAAGTTCTTCTCTAGAAACTTAGAATTCTACAGCATTAGTGAGTCAGAGGACAGGGGTAGCTTTTAGCCCCCCAGGAGGCATTGCAAGGGTTAAGATGCTCTTTAAAGGATTTTTAAGGGGATGCTCTTTCTGGCAAATTTCTGGCAAATTTCATCTCAAAAAAAGTTGGATCAACTGTTTTGTCCTCCAGCCGGCAGCCTGTCCTGATGGCCTGTCCGTACTGGGTCCTGGGGTGGGGAGATGGTGGGCAGGAAGATGTGGTGCAGCTTCTACAGAGTGGCCAGTCAAGATGTGCATGCCCTGTGGCCTGGGGCCAGGGCTTCCGGAGTGTGGAGGTGGGATATACTGCTGAAGGACTGCTTCAGACTCTGGGAGTACTATGAGCAGGGGCAAGGCAAGTTCATTTTTAATGGTTGAGGAGAGCCGTGCCTCCAAGAAGGTTTACGGAGAAGCGAGTCTAGCAGTTTCTGTAAGTGCCTATGTTTCCAACCGGCAGAATGTAGAAAAACCCCATGGGGTCAGAATGACCCAGTTTGGTGACTCCTCTGCCAGGCTCTGGTCACCCTACAAGCCACTCTGTCTTCACGAGGTTGCGCGAGGGTGAGGCTGAGCAGAGAGCGTTTTTGGGAACACCTTAATGATGTCAGGACGCTTTTCATTGCTCATTTATCACTTAACAACTCAGATTTGTAACGTGCTACCCGCCATTCTCCCTTTAGCCCAGACAATGCATTCTTTCAACAGCATGCGGCTCAGTGGGAAGAGCACTGCTGAAAGCAGAGCACTGGTGCCTGCAGCCTGCCCCTCTGGGGAGGAGGGGCGTGTGGGGGGCAGGTGGGGACCAGATGCCTGGCTGCAGCCGGGCTGGGGGATGAGCACATGGAATAGCCACTTCTGGTTCCACTTACTCATTTCTCTGTGCTGAAAGGTGTCATATAAATGCTAAATAGAACAGAGAGAGATGGGGGCCTATCTATTTGCATTTTGTCTAATGTGAGCAGATGCAGATAGAAAAGCAGCTTAGCCACGGCTGTTCACCTGCCCCGCCAGGCCAAACATCTCCAGCCCGTTTCAGTGCAGCCCACGTCAGTTCCGCTCCAGTGCTGCAGCAGACGTGGGGTGGAGTGCAAAGGGGCACACTCCCCTCTGTCCTCAGTGGGTTTACAAAACTTGTTGAGGAGACAAGTTTAACCGCAGGAACCATCTGAGGACAATACAACCTGGCATATGGTTAAGCAGGAAGTCATGAGAAACAGATGAAGTGCTGGACAGAGGAGGCTGGAGAGGACAGAATCCCATGCGTTCTGGCTGGGCAAGAAGCCTTCTTGGGGACAGAAGGACTGGACTGGCCCTGCAAGACTGGCCAGGGTGTGGATGAGCCAAGATGGCAGAAGAGATGGGCTAAGGACTCTACAGGACCTTCTCTCATCTGCTGCTCTTCTCCCAACAGGTTTCCCACCCCTTCTCCCCTTTGGATGGTGGGTCTTCCTCATCTTTTAGGACTTGGTTTAAATGTTCTGCTTCCAAGAGGTCTACTTCAGCTACTGTGGCAAAGGAGCAGTCCTCTCAACTGCATTATTCTCTCTCAGAGTATCCTGCTTTTTCCTCCCCTGACTGAACACCGAAGGCGATTAGATATTTACTTGTCACTGTCTTCCCCCTGGGACCACACCCACCACACAGGCAGGGACTCCGTACATCAGCTTCATCCCCTGTGATATTCATGGACAAGCACAATGCCTAGAGCCCGAGGTGCTCAGGAAATACCTGTTGCATGCAAGAGTGACATTTGAGGAAAGTCTCATTTAGCAATTGTGTTTGTTGGCCAGTTGAATCAGAGCTCTTATTTTATGTACCAGGAAGAAAATCTATAGATTCCATAGGTTTGGCAAAGAGCCGGATGTCTTTGAGGAGGAAGGGTTTTCATTAAAACATACAACCACAACAAAGCAAGAAAAACAGAGCAACTGATGTAAGCATGCCAGCCAAGCCTGCATATGAAGCAATGGAATAAAAAGAAGTAAAAATTTATGAACAATTGCAGTAGGGCCCTGCATAAACATGACCCACTATTATGCATAATTCAATGCATGGCATTTTAGTCTTGGACTCTGTCCAACATGGTTTATTACTGGATAAAGAAGGAGAATCTTGTTAAAACACAGCTTTACCTAAAACACGGTCCCAGACAGGGATCCGGAGAACAATGTCGCAGGGAGGCTCCCGTTTAGTTCTATGACAGGGACAGAGTTCTCATTTCATCCTCTGTTCAACTTCTGGCTTTGAACAAATGAGTAGTCTGGATTATTCTCCTTTTTAAAATGATTGTTTTGTTTGGTGAAAATGAAAAGAGCCATGTCAGCTCTTTTAAGGTAAATATCCTTAGGTATACAGTGGCTGCTTTTTTATTTAAATTTAAACTGAGGAATATATAATTTTAATTATAGAAATTAGAGGCTACAAATCAGAAATATCCTCAAATTTCCTTAAACGATTAAAAATGATCTTTCTTCATTTGACAGAATTTTATTTGAGGAAAGACAGAGGTAGAAAAAGGAGGAGGGGGAGGGAGAAGGGAGATATGATCAGAAAGAATTTCTGACTGAAAGATCAGACTGAATTTCGAATGTTGGCTCATGCAATTAGTATCCTGCCGTTTCTTAAGCAACTTCACCAGCAGAACCAGAAAGTTAGCATGTCTTTAGAAATTGCTTCTCCCCACACCCCACACCCCCACCTTCCACTGGCCCATGAAAGTCAAATTGCCTGGAAAAATACATTCTGATACTGAAAACAATATTCTGGTGGGACTGTGGCTTATTCTTGAAGTTCCCACGCAGGAGTCTTTTGCAGGAGCTTTAAAATTCTACAGATCAGGTACTTTGTGGTTTATAGAATATGAAAAATAAAGCTGGTGGTTTGAATTTAAAAAGATTTTTATCAGGCCTGCCTATGATCTTAACATTAACTAAGAATATGATCATGTTTTTAACCATTATGGTTGGGTTGAGGTGATGGTCATAAGCTAGACTCCGTGAGATGCCAGTTCCTGGCCTGGCGTCTTTCACACTTCCACCTCCACTCCCCACCGCAGGCCTGGGTTGGGTTTCTCAGGCAGAGGAGAGACCCTGCTATGGCCAATCTCGGGATTGCTATGAAGGATGTATTTCTTTTTTACCCTTTTTACTTCAGGGTTGTGTGCAGGACATCGACCCACCTTCACATTCTGTATATAGTGTTTGTAACCATGCTTAAGGGGAACTTTTCCCAAATCAGATTCTATGCCATAAATAGACAGCTGAACCCTGGAAAATACTTTAAACTACAGATCATTATATAATTTGGATAGTCATTTACAAAAAGCAATGCAATTTAAAAATGTGTTCTCTAAACTCTGAAAATGACTTTTTTTTCCAAATCTTTTTTTATATTTGTCATTTTAAAAACTGGGATATCTGGTCCACCTAAATTAATAAGAATGATGTTTATGAATGATGTGTGGTCATTGAGATTTACTTGGAAGATGTTAGAGAATGTGTATCAATAGTGGGGTATCTCTGAGGATGCAGAAATCAAGACTCATTCCTCCTTCCTCATTATCCATAGACTTTATTTTTCCTTCTACAGTACTCCAAATACCCAGATCCTTCACCAGTGCAAGTGAAATCTCCAGTGTGGAAACCAAAGAGACCATATGCCCTCTAGCTTACCTTCCCAAAGAACTGTAAGGCACTTTCTAAATTTTCAGGCTTGTGTTCAGCATCAGGACCATAAAAATTACAAGAGTAGATAGAATGTATTGGGCTCAGACATGCATTATTTTTAAGTCAGAGAATTAAACTGAAAGAAAATTGAGAATAGAGAAATAAGTCACTGAAATAGTATAGAAAACTGAGAAACAGATTGGTGTATATACAGACATTTGTTATTTATTTTAGAAGTGGTACTAAAAAATCAGTGGGGAAGAGGTAACTTAATAAATTAATGGTATTGGAACTATTTCCAAGTAGAAAAAAATTCAGCTAGATTCCTTTCTCATTCCATACAGAAAAACAAATTCAAGAAACACAGTTATAAAACAATTAGAAGTAAACAGAGAATTTCTTCACTACCTCAAAAGTGAGGTTTTCTTTAAAGCAGAAGTATATTTTATAAAGAAAAAGATTTATTAATTTGACTATATTGAATTAAAAACTCTTATATGACAGAAGACAGAGATGGGGCCAGAGATAAGAAGTGGTATGGAGAATTTGTACCAGATATAATGTACCAGAAGATGAATGTCTAAACCATATTTTAAAAAAGAAAATACTTAAAAGAAAATAGAAGCTACTTTAAAAATGAGCAAAGAGAGGAGAAAGGTAATTCAAATCAGACTAAACCTAAATGGCTAATAAACATAAAAAAAAAAAAAAACCCGTCCCTATTTTACAAGTAATCAGGAAAATGCAAATAAAGAAGGATACCACTTTACACCCAACAATCTGGCAAAATTAAGAAGATTGATGGTATATAAATTCATGAAGAATACATGAATTACATTAGCGTATTAGTATAGTTTATTAGTTCATTAATATAACCAATGATTAAGAGCAATCAATAGTTTTTAGTAAAACCTTTGAGGCATATAATCTATGTCTCAGCATGTCTATTTCTAGGTTCTCTTATTTGCAGGGTGAAGAATTGAACACAACTTAAGTGTCTAGTCAATTTAGAATGGGCATGCTTTTCAAAATAGCCATACAGTAGATACAGGCACCAATCAGTCAGAACACATGCCATAAACTCAAGATGAGTTCTACCAGGTGATGGCAGGGCTCTGGGGATAATTTCTGCACAACAGAGATGGTTGTACTAGTAAAGATGCTTGAGTAGTAGGCCCAAGTAAGGAGACTAGAAGTCATGGGTAGAGGCTCTGGATTTAACTCCTCTGGGGTTGAATTCTGGACCTATTGCTTATTGGCTGTAAAACCTTGGGCAAATTCCTTGTCTACTCTTTTAGTTTCATCGTTGTGTACAATCCTGGGGTTTTAACAACCCTTCCTCATGGAATTGTTATGAAGATTAAGGAAACGAATATAAAAAACTCCTACAACACTCCTCATATCCTTATTGAGTAAGCACTCAATATATATAGTAGGAAAATGGAAATGAATAAATAGAATGCACTGTATGTTTATATAACAGAATACAGAATATCACATAGCAATTAAAATGACTGGACTTTATGCATTAACCTAGATAGAGTTCAAAAAATATATTGGGTGAGGGACGCCTAGGTGGCTCAGTCAGTTAAGTGTCTGCCTTTGGCTCAGGTCATAATCCCAAGGTTCTGGGATGGAACCCCGCATTGGGCTCCCTGCTCATTGGGAAGCCTGCTTCTCCCTCTGCCTGCCACTCCCCCTGCTTGTGTGTTCTTTCTCTCTCTCACTGTCAAATTAAAAAAAAAAAAA
>ML097651.1:0-27408 GCA_003697995.1 Taxidea taxus jeffersonii
AAAAAAAAAAAAAGATATACAGATGTCAATTCAACAGGAGGAAAGAAGGAAGGAAGGGAGGGAGGGAGGAAGGATTGTGGATATTGGTTGGTAGAGAGTGAGAAAAGCCTGTTACTAGAAAACAGTGTAACAACCTGATTTCAGTAAATCACTGTATCTGGGACACCCATGAGACCCCGAAGGATTACACAGTATAATCTCTGTTGTGCAGTGACTGAATACAGGGAAAGAATTTAACACTTTTGGGTTACATTTTTGAATTACATGATTATTCCTGATTTTATGCCCAAGTCATGTTGGTACAAAATCCATGAGATTTAAAATGAATATGTAGGGGTACCTGGGTGGCTCAGTTGGTTGAGCTTCTACCTTCAGCTCAGGTAGTGATCCTGGGATTGAGTCCCACATTGGGCTCCCTGCTTGTTGGGGAACTTCTCCCTCTGTCTGCCACTCCCCCTGCTTGTTCTCTCTCTTTCTCTCTCTCTCACTGCCAAATAAATAAATAATGTTTTAAAAAATAAAATAAAATGAATATTTATTATTTGATATTAAATTAAATTAAATATTTATTTTGATATTAAAATGAAGGAATGATTTATAAATCCTTACTTTTTATTTATTTCACCCCTTAGACTTTTAATTCTCTGAAAATTGATGTCTGGTTTCTCATGCCCCATGCCTGGTACAGTCTCCACTTCAGATATTTCTCCCCATTGCTGATTTTTGATCTGCCTTTATCCTGTGCGAGTGCTAGGGCAAGGGGCCTCCTCATTCACCGCGTAGTCTGAAGGTAGGTAGCCCATTGTCTTTGGAAAAGAAATTACTGCAAATCTTTTCTGAAGAACTTTGAAGTACAAATTAATTTCCCAGTGCTTCAATGTATAGCATATATTTTAAAAACACATGTGCGTGTATTTGAGCCATGGATTATTGAACTCTGTCATTTATCTCCCACATAACATTCATCAAGTTTCAATTCTAGATAGCTTGGCTAAAATTTTGCCAGGAAGCTCCTTCGTACTGTCCTTCTTTCTTTTCTTTTTAAAAAGATTTTTACTTATTTATTTGAGAGAGAGAGAGAGTAAGAGAGAGCATAAGCAGGGAGAGAAGTAGACTCCCCACTGAGCAGGGAGCTGGACACAGGGTGCAGGGCTCAATCCCAGGCCCCTGAGAACATGACTGGAGCAGATGTTTTATCAACTGAGCCACCCAGGAGCCCCCCCATTTTTTTTAGTAGTTTCTATGCCCAGTGTAGAGCCCAGTGAGGGGCTTGAACTCATGACCCTGAGATCAAGACCTGAGCCAATGTCAAGAGTTGAATGCTTAACTGACTGAGCCACCCAGGTGCCCCTCCTTCATACTTTCTCATGCCTTCCTGAAAGCATCCAGGGCTTCAAACCCGATCAAGGGGGCTTTGGAGGACATCCACTGGCACAATTTTCATTCCTACCCCTTCCTCTTACAAAATACTATTGTACACATTACCAACATTACTGTAAACTCATGTAGCTGATATGATAGCTGGGACACTATTGTAACCTCCACCAACGCCCGTAGCTAGAAAGAGCCACCTCTGGGTCTTCTCTGTTCCTCTCTACACTCTGGCCACTTTGGCCATAGAGTTTCATTCCTCTGTGGTCCTCGAAATAGTTAAATTAAGGTTACTGGGGTGGTAATTATGTCCTTATGTGAGAGAACTCATTTTCTTTATCATAACAACAAACATAAATTGCACATAGTATCCAGATAAAGTGTTATTTGTGGTTTTGTTTAAATGATAGGTCCTTTATGTCATTGAAAACAGTTACTGCTGTATCTTCTAAGAATTTCTGGAATTTGAGTAATGAAACAACTGAGGGACAGGTTAGCTTTGACTGAGGTGGAAGCTGGTGTTTTAAACCCTGACACGTGGCTTGTCAAGTTGTTCTCATTGGTGATTATCTTTCTCGATGTACATTATTGTCTGGGTTTGAGTCCTAAGAAACTGAAATAAGCATCTCTTAGGTCACCAAAAGCAAACAAAACAGATGAAGAAAAACCCAAGTAAGTAAGATGATAAAGACATAGGTATAAAGATGCAGAAATGTTTCAAAGAGAAACCTGGTTATAGAAAATGCTTCCTTGAACAGGTAGGATTAAAATCCTCTTGCTATCTTCAAACTTTGTTCTTCCAACTTTATGACTTTAAAAAGCAGAGCCCTAAGCATGTCTTCTATGGATAGTGCAACCCCACCTTCCCACTTTGAATCTTGATCTTCTAGAAGAATTTTTTTCAACTCCTTTTGTGGTTTTTCTTGTATTCATGTCCATATTTCCATAGAACATATTTTAAATTTATTTATTTTAGAGAGAGAACCAGTGGACAGGTGGAAGGAGACAGAGAGAGGATCCTTAAGCAGACTCCCCGCTGAGCTTGGGGTCTGACGTGGGGCTTGATCCCAGAACCCTTCAATCATGATTTGAGCTGAAATCAAGAGCTGGATGCTTATATGATTAAGCCATTCAGGTGCCCCTCCATAGAATATGTTTATGTTTTTTTAGTGTTCATTTTGATTGTCCTCCTGGTATGGGAACTTCTGACTTAATGCCCCACCCCGCCAAAACACAAATTGCACATGCGTGTGCATGTAGAAACACATACACTTCTCTAATTCTTCCGGTAGGATTGTGTCACAATTTTGGTCCAATTAATATTCAGTGTTTATGTCATAATGACTGTGCACATGATGTCACAATTGACCTAGATAGGGTACTAAAGTGACATGGTCTCTATTCACACACATATTGTTTTTCCTGGAATTCATAATTCCTTGCTTTGTCATATGCTTGGCTTTCCATATATGTATTATGAATTCATCCTCAAACTCCAGCCGAACTGTACATATTCTTTTTGTACATCCAAACAGATCACTTTTGTTTCTTTTTTCTTGAAGATACTTCTGGAGTCTTCCATCTTTCTGCTCTTACCTGGACTGGATGATCTATCGACTAGTTGTATGGCTACTAACTCTGACCCTCCTTCATCAAAACTTGGAGAAATTCCTCAACCTTTCTTGTGTTAGAGTACCTGTTACCTGGACTCGGAATCTTCTCTTTCTTGTTTCGCCCTTGTTAAGGGTATATCCTCCAGAAGCTTCCTAGGAAGGGTACATGGAATAAGTTTTGTTTTTTTTTTTTTTTTGAGATTTCTGTATGTCCAAAATAGACTGTTTTACCCACACTTGATTAGGTGGTTTTATGTTTGTTTAGAATAAAGCTCAAGTTTCCTCACCATTTTGAAGGGATTGCTCTTTTCTTCTGGTGAGTGGTACTGCCACTGGGAATCCTGAAGCCATTCTGAGCCCTAATCCTTTTTCTACAATCTGTTTTTACTCTCACATGTTTTAAAATTCATGCTAATATTCCTTCATGCAGGTCTTCTCCATTTCTCTTCTTTTTTTTCTTTTGGCTGGGTACTACTCTGTTCAACTCAAAAACTCATGTTCTTTAGTTCTCAGAGATACTCTTTTATTTCTTTGGTAATGGCTTCCCTCTTTCTGAGACTTCAAAATTTGAATGTTGAACTTCCTGAATGAATCCTCTTATGTTATGATGATTTTTTCATTTTTTTTTTACTTCCTAAATATTTCCTCAACTTTCTCTTAGAACTTATTTATTGAGATATTTCTCTCTCACTTGTCCTTTTGAATTGCTAGGAGCTCTTTCTGAGCACATTAATATTCTTGAAATTATCTTCTACTTGTGTCTTATTGCTGTGTCCTCTGAGTTCTTCTCTTTCGTTTGATGAGACATTAAGAAAGTGGTGCTGGGACACATGGATGGCTCAATCAGTCAAGCATCTGCCTTTGGCTCAGGTCATGATCTCAGGGTCCTGGGATCTCCTGGTTGGGCTTCCTGATCAGCAGGGAGTCTCCTTCTTCTTCTTCCTCTACCCCTCCCCCCTGCTTGTGTGCTCCTCTCTCTCTCTCTCTCAAATAAATAAATAAATAAATAAATAAAATCTTAAAAAAATAAGAGTTCACGGACTGGTGGCTTTACTCTAAAGTGAGCTGGTAGACATGGTTATTTGGTGGGCAGATATCCATATGATATCATTGTGTTGTTACCCCTTGGACAGTTTCTCCAGAGAAGATTCCTCTAATTTCCAGCCTGGGAGATGAATGTTAGGCTGCTGAAGTCTGAGTGGCCAGCAGGGAAAGCAACCATGGGCTCCCCATTCAGCATGCAGGCTTTCACCTTATAGAAACTTGCTCAGTCCTCAGTTGTGTTCCTGGCTTCACCCTCTATAGAAAACGATGCTCTGATCTGTGCAGAAGGATGGGAGTTGACGAAAGGGTTTTACAAATATATCACCTAACTCAGTTTTCAACCGCACCTTCTGGACTTTCTGGAGCCTCCATTTCCAGGGCCTTTCTGGTATTAGATGGAGTGACAGCTTTGTTTCTGTTGTCATCAACCCCATCCTCACATCTTTTGGGCTTTTTTTTTTTTTTTTCTGCTTTGGTAAGTCAATTATGTCTTGGTCATCTTTGCTTTTTAGCTTTCATAACAGTGATGACATTTCTTTACTGTTACCCTCATTTTATACTCTGCGACTTCATTAGGTACTTGGGAGAAGTGGAGCTCCAATGGACATGCTCTGTTTCACACTTAACCAGACTCCGGGACACACAACAGTTCTGTGTTGCTGCAGCTGACCAGGTTAGTGACAGGACAGAAGTCATTGCAAGGACATGTATCAAGTGACCTGGTACCATTTTGTTTGAAAGGGGAGAGGGGTGAGTAAGAGAAGAAAAAGTAGATGGGGAAAAGGAAGACGGAGTACAATAAAGAAATACATGAGGGCGAATTAAAAGATGGGTGAGAAGAGGGCTTGTTATGGAACAGACCAAGTGAAAGCTGTTGATAGACAAATTGGCACAAAGATGTCTCCATCTTCTTTACAACTATGCCTATCTCCCATTCTCATTTCATTTTTATTGCACTGGCAAGGAATTATAGCGCTTTGATGAATGGTCCCTAGACCCCAAGCACCTGATGGAAGCTCTACTTCTCTTGTAAAAATCAGTTTTTAAGTTACCCAGTCATGCCTTCACTCGTGAAGCTAGGCTTCATAATTTTTTTTTTTTGTAATTTAAAGATTTTATTTATTTGACAGACGGAGATCACAAGCAGGCAGAGAGGCAGGCAGAGAGAGAGGAAGGGAAGCAGGCTCCCTGCCAAGCAGAGAGCCCGATGCGGGGCTCAATCCCAGGACCCTGGGATCATGACCTGAGCCGAAGGCAGAGGCTTAACCTACTGAGCCACCCAGGTGCCCCAGGCTTCATAATTTTTATCTGGATAAGTTTTCTTGTGTATCCTCTAGTCTTTCTCTTACAGGCTTTTAAAAAAAGTGATTTATTGTATTTTACATGATGTTCTATTCCTATATTAGAACTTACATAATTCACAGTACTCAGGGGAGTCAGTGTATGTAGTATATTTATAGAGATATGAAATGTCAAAATTCCAAAGGAATCTTGAGATCATCCTGTCAAGCACTTTCTTTTTACAAATGAGGAAACTGATAGCCAGAGGGGCTAAGTGTCCGCCCAGGTTCATAGAGAGGGAATGTGGACATGATGAAATGTAGGGATGAGAAAATTATGTCATGTCATGAGTGAACTTGTTGTTATAATGATAGAAGCATGGCTTCTGCCACACTATTCATATTTCAGGATTTTTTTTGCAAGCCAAACTGCTTTTCATTTTATAGATCTTTACTTGCTATATATGGCTGAGGTAGAATGCATTTGTAGAGAGCGTGAGTTCTAATTGGGAGTCCCTGCATGAACGGAAATTGTAGGAATTATATCACAGAAATTTATGAGGTAACAAATTGTTATCCTTTTGTCATTTGTAGTTCTGATCAGTTTTCAGTTTTGTGCTTGGATGATGTTGGAACTATTGAAAGCTTAATGTTCTTTTCTAAGAACCCCCTTAGATAAACGATATAATTTAATGCAAAATGTTATAACATACCTGGCAAATTTTCTGTAATACTGAGGATGTAGAAGTGTTTTAGTTTCGGTGAAAGAATATTTGATGGTGAATCCCTAAAGGATGTAATTTTGCCCTGCCTTGTACATTTTTAGTTTGCAATAATAGGAATAAAATGTTTAGAAAAGTATTCTCACAAGTTCTGACATGTTTTAACATTGAATAAGTAATGTCATACATATAGCAGTTTGATTAGTTGTGATTAAAATTTATTGAACCCAACTGAAATCCTTTGTTCTTAGGATTGATGCTTTGCTCTTCTCCCCTTCAAGTGGCCGTTTCAATGGTTATTTATTTTTTCTCTGTGTTCCTTCCACCCAAAGGTGGGTTGTCTGTTTCTTATTGTGGAAAGGTGAAATTAAATTCTTTTTGTACATAAGGGAGGTGTTTATTATATCATATCTAAATTATTAATGACAATTACATTTTCATGGGAAATACCAAACTTCTCTGCTGGTTGGTAGTATCCATTAAGGTAGATTTTACTGTGTTCTGGTTAGCTAAAAATAAATCCTAAGTTCACTTCTGAAATGCTTTCTGATTTGTTGATCCTGGTGCATATTGATGTACTATAGAGCTCTTTTTTACACTTCTCTGACCACATACCCCCATGGTCACTGGCAGGAGCAGTGAATCTTATTTACAGTTACTGATTCCATTCTCTTGGTCCCGTGTCCCTAGGCTACCCTGAATTATATAACATTTCTCACATCAAATTGTAATATTTATTTATATATTGTGCTATGTAGTCTAAGTATGATAAGATCAGGGACCATGTCTTCCTCATTTTTGTAACTATACATTCCAACAGAGCATCCGGCATGTAGTAAGGGCTCAGTTAATGCTCTGTGAGTGATGGCAGGCATGGCTGGGCTTGTGGGAGATAGATGCCTGAAGGACACTTTTTTTGAGAGGATGTTAATGAATGAAATTTCTGCCTAACCTAAAGCAGACTAAAAAGCATTTTTCCAAATAATTCATTCCTGTTAGTATAAAACTTTGGAGTTTTTATTTTAATTATCTGACCTTGTCTGTTGGTGCTATGTTTAATTACATATATTGAGATTTAATAATGAAGAAGATAATTATTGAGAGACAGTAGCAAAGTACAGTAATATACTTAGCTATTAGGATAAGGTTCATGAGGCCTTCACTTGACTGCTTACTAGCTCTGTGATCTTGGAGACAGTTTCTTCAATATAAAAATAATTTTATAATGTTTACCTTATTTGATGGCACTGGGATATTATGAGGGTGAAATGAGATTTTTAAACATGGTGAACTAGTGTTTTGTTGAGTCATTATTATTATTTTCTATTCTAAAATAGATTTTTCATTAGGAAAAGGTAATAATTGACTCCACTTCTGTATGGGGGAGTCTTGCAGCTCAAGTTATTAATGGTCCTCTATTTTAGTAAAATCTAGTCCCAAATTTATTATAACAGGAGTTCTTTAAACTTTTACAACTCAGTAGGGAAAAAACAAATCACCCAATTTAAAAAGTCAAAGAACTTGAATAGGTATTCCTCCCAAGAAAACATACAAATGGCTACCATGTATATTAAAAGATGCGCCTGGGTGGCTCAGTGGTTTAAAGCCTCTGACTTCGGCTCAGGTCATGATCCCAGGGTCCTGGGATGGAGCCCCGCATTGGGCTCTCTACTCAGCGGGGAGCCTGCTTCCTCCTCTTTCTCTCTCTGCCTGCCTCTCTGCCTACTTGTGATCTCTGTCTGTTAAATAAATAAGTAAAATCTTAAAAAAAAAGATGCTCAACATCACTGATCATCAGAAAAATGCAAATCACAACTAGAGTGAAATAACACATCACACCTGTCAGTACGGTGATTATCACAAAACAAAACAATCAAACATCAAATCATAGCAAGTGTTGGAGAGAATGTAGAGAAATTGGGACCCTTGTATATTGTTAGTGGGAATGTAAAGGGGTACAGCTGTTATTGTAAACAGTGTGTAATTTTTTAAAAAAAAATTAAAGCTAGAAATACCACATAAGCAATGCAAAAAAGTTGAAATTAGGATCTCGGAGAGATATCTGTACTCCCATGTCCATTGTGGCATTATTCACAATAATCAAGCTATGGAAACAACCCAAATATCTATGAACAGATACATGTGGAATATACTTACAATGGAATATTATGCAATTGTAACAAAAAAGGAAATCCTACTATTTGTGACAATGTGGACTAATTGGGAGAACATCCTTTTAGGTGATATAAGTCAGTCTTAGAAGGACAAATCCTGTATGATTTTTGCTTAAAAGAGGTGTCAGACTTATAGAATGGTGATTACCTGGGGCTGGGAGGAAGGAGAGACAGGGAGTTGTTCAATGGGTATAAATTTCAGTTATAAAAGATAACTACATTCTGTAGAGATCTCCTACACCATGTAGGGCTTATAATTAACAGTACAGTATTATGCACTTAAAAACTTGTTGAGAGGGTAGAACTCATGTTAAGTGTTCATACTATAAAAAAAAAAGGCAGTGGCAGGGACACAAGGAAACTTTTAGAGATGATGGGTAAGTTTATTTCCCTGATTTTGGTGATAGCATCATAGTTACACGCCTAAGTCCAGACTCTTCAAATTGTGTATATTCAACATATACAGTTCCTTTGTATCTCAGCTACACTTCAATGATGCTATTAAACTTTTTTTTTTTAAAAAGAAAGCGTTCTTTAAATAATTAAAATGTGAAATAGCTTGCTATCAAAAACATGTATTTGGTTTCTGCTCTTTTTAGTCCTATTTGAATCCAGGAAGTTAAGTAGATAGCTATATTTTTTTTTAATTTTTTTTTTAAGATTTTATTTATTCATTAGTTAGAGAGAGAGCGAGCACAGGCAGACAGAGAGGCAGGCAGAGGCAGAGGGAGAAGCAGGCTCCCCGCCGAGCAAGGAGCCCGATGTGGGACTCGATCCCAGGACGCTGGGATCATGACCTGAGCTGAAGGCAGCTGCTTAACCAACTGAGCCACCCAGGCGTCCCAGATAGCTACATTTTTAACCTTTTTTAAACACATAGATCAAATCCTGCTGTGGAAAATGATCTTGCATTACCAGAGAAACACACGTTTTTGCATTTCCTTAAAGAATGCTTTTTTAAAAAAGCATTTGTTGCTTATTTTTGTTCTCAAGAAGTCCGTTTTTTACTTTAGTCACTACTGTACATTGATTGTGGGGGAAACTCTTGTTCTGAGGAGTTATTTAGCTAAAATAAAAATGACATTTTAGCTATTGGTTCCTTCTTCCTTAAGTAGAGAAAATGTCATCCCCTTTGAATATTTGTTGAAAATGCTGCTTTGAGTCGAGGCCTCTGATTGAAAGCCACTACATAATGGGATTCAAATAATGCTGACAAGTAGAATAGGATGTTTCTTGGGTGCTTGATAGAAGAATGCTCATGGTTTGCCAGCTGTGAAAGCTGCTGTTCAGAGCCTGCTGAGAGTATACTGTTGGCAGAAGCTATTTGGAAATGACTTTATGCTATATACACATATAACATAGATCCAGAAGTGCTTTGCCTTTTTCTGAATGATGTAGACATGCTTTTTCTTCAATAATTAGACATGCTTTTTATCTCTTTATTAGATCATTCTACTATATCGTTTAATAGGAGCTTCTTGCTCACTTACTTATTCATCACACATCCAGTGAAGGCCCACCAGTAGCAGGCTTTACCAGACCCTAGAGACCTCCTGAAAAGTAAGCTCTATGAAGTCAGGGGCTTTCTCTATCTTGCTCACTGCTGTATGCCCTGTGTCTAAAAAGCATCTGACAAGTAACAAGTGTTCAATCAATACTTGTTGAATAATCGAAGAAGAGTGGATCCCCTGGATATCCTCCCTCCCTCTTGGTAATTAAACTTAATGGCTGTCATTCTGTAATGAATTCCTAACCTGTAACTGAATGAGGAATTTCTAATCTAACTGGGATGGGATTAATTCACAGCCCAATACTAATTTTTTTTTCCCCTTAATCCAGAATGGGTAAGAAATTTAATCAGTGCTTACTTTGATTCCAGTGGTTTTGGCATAAATGTTTTTCCAGGCAATGGGCTGGAAAATATGAAATTCTCTTCTCTCAGTGAGTCTGTTCATATTGGGCCTTTGAGCATTTACAGGGAGTTAGTTTTATCTTCTGAAACCTTCTTGTCATATTGTTGGCTCCAGTATCTGGTAACCTACTTTAAAAGGCAAAAACAAACAAACAGACAAAGCAAAATAAAAATCGCCAAATACTCCAAAAATGGTACCTGGAAAATAATCCAAAGAAATACAGATGCGTACAGCAAATTAGTAAAACTTATCTAAAACTGGTCAAGTCCTCCTTCTTCTGCTGTTCCCAGCCCTGCATTTGCTGTTTTGACCCTACAGAGAATGCTTTTTTTGCCCAGCTCCAGATACTTCTGATTCAGATGGTATGATGTTCTCTGGGCTCGCTGAGTTCTACTCCTACTTTTTCTTCCCTTCCCTTTCTCCCCCGCCCCCCGCCAACCATGTCATTTTCCGTCTCACTGCTTTCCTGGTATCCTCTTTTTTTTTTTTTTAAGATTTTATTTATTTATTTATTTGACACAGAGAGAGAGATCACAAGTAGGCAGAGAGGCAGGCAGAGAGAGAGGAGGAAGCAGGCTCCCCACTGAGCAGAGAGCCCGACATGGGGCTCCATCCCAGGACCCTGGGATCATGACCCGAGCCGAAGGCAGAGGCTTTAACCCACTGAGCCACCCAGGCGCCCCGTGGTATCCTCTTTTTTCCCCCCTCTTTCTTTCTTTTCCTGAATCTTTCCCACATACTGTACCTACCCATATTTCCTTAGATATTTACAATTTTCAGGAGTGGGAAGAGGCAACACATCACAAGTTTTGGTCTAGTATATGGTAGGCATGTGTTTCTCTTCTGATTGTAGGACTTTCTATAGTTAATGCCCCATTGACTGGAATCTCTATTAAGAGTTTTTATTTTGTGTATCTTCGGAGAATGAAGTTCAAGGTGTTTTGAAATAGTGTTATAAGTGAATATTGCTTGATGAAAATGAATTGCCATTTCTATTTGAGGTTTGTCAATTTTGTTTTTTTTTTTTAAAGATTTTATTTATTTATTTGTCAGAGAGAAAGGGAGAGAGAGCGAGCGAGCACAGGCAGACAGAGTGGCAGGCAGAGGCAGAGGGAGAAGCAGGCTCCCTGCCGAGCAAGGAGCCCGATATGGGACTCGATCCCAGGACGTTGGGATCATGATCTGAGCCGAAGGCAGCCGCTTAACCAACTGAGCCACCCAGGCGTCCCTGTCAATTTTGATTTTAAAAAGTGTACAACTAATATATTTTCTGTAACAAAAATTAATCTGTTGAGTGCTTATTTAATCCCTCATTTATTCATAGTAATGCATTTGGAAGACAGTAGCATCCCCTTGGTGTTCGAATGAGGAACAGAGGCACAGAAAAGTCACCCAGCATCACTAGTCAGTAGGAGAAGGGCCAGGATTTAGAGCCAGGAAGTCAAGCCCCAGGGAGAAGATTCATAACCACCATACCACGCTGTTTCTCTGAGCAAGTGTTTAGAACCTTGCTAAGTCGTGCTGAATTAGAACGTTTACTGTGCTATGGACACTGACCTTGTGAGAGACTCTTCCAACCCACTCTTCCTCCAGAGCATAAGCCTCTCTCTGAGATCCCAGAAACTTGCAGGAAGGGGGCAGGAGATGACTCTCTGTGCCAGTCCTTTTCATAGTGGCTTGTCCCCATTGCTGTTCTTCATGGGACACATAAAGGAGTAGCATTTGGCTCATGTCTTTTCTGTACCACGAGTATCATTCCTTTATTTGCTTTTCAGAGTCCCTTTAAAAGTCTATGTGGCATTTGATACAGGAAAAAGGATAAAGAGCTTTACAGAGAGAGAGAAAGAGAGAGAGAATGAGCACATATTTAAGTGCAGTTTTGCTGTTTTAATCCATGTTGTTAAAGATAACACTTTTCTTTACTGGGATGTGCGAGATAAATCTTCTCTTTCGAAAAGTGCACTTCAAGCTGTCAAACGTACACACTTTGATCATGTTGTGCACTTTTCTGCTAAGTCCCAATTGTACACCACATATGGAGATGAAAATATTGTTACAAAAGGCGTGATTACACTTATTTGAACCTTAGAACAAATTTTACTTAACTATCACTAAAGGACCAATTACATTAGACCAAGTTGCTATTTTGCTTCTATCTCCAGAAAGGTAGAAAGAAATGATGTCAGGGATATTTAGGGTGGAGAGTTGTGATATTGTGATTTATAATAAATATGTATTTGGCTTTTCTCCTCTTTTGGGGATAGAACTCCTAAAAATTATTGGAATCTTCTAAGTGATGGAAATAATAAAGGTGTCTGTTATATTATTAAGGTGACTGGGGAAGCCCTTAGGTATCCTGCGGATTAGGGCCGGTTGCCGGGAGAACCAACACTGGGATTGATTATCCAGCTGGAACTTTCAGTCCCCCTCAACCCCCCACCCCACAATCTCTAGGAAGTGTGGGGGGCTGGAGATTGAGTTCAATCACCAATGACTGATGACTTAATCCACCAGGCCTATGTAAGGAAGCCTCCATAAAACCCCAAAAGGTCAGGATTAGGAGAGCTTCTGGATTGGTGAACACCTGGAGATTGGAGTAGAGCAGAGCACTCAAAGAGTACATGGAAGCTCTGTGCTTTTTTTCTACATCTTGCCCTCTGCATCTCTTCCATCTGGCTATTCCTGAGTTATATAGTCTTATAATGGACTGGTGATCTAGTAAGTGAAATGTTTCTCTGAGTTCTGTGAGTTGCTCAAGCCAATTAATTGAACCCAAGGAGGGGCTTGGGAACCACTGATATGTAACCAGTTGGTCTGAAGTAGAGTTAAAATCTGGATTCTGACTCATGTTGAAGTAGGGTGGTGGGGCAGTCTTGTAGGACTGGACCCCCCACACCTCTGGGACCTGATGCCATCTCTGGGCATTTAGTGTCAGAATTGAACTGAATTATAGGATATCTAGTTGGTGTCAGGAGAATGGGTTGGTGGTGGTGGAGAAACTCCTCCCCTCCCAGGAATTGGAACTGGGATCTGGACACTTTGGAGTGTTTATGTGTTTTTATTGTCTTTAAGAAAAAAACAAAAACTGGTTGGTTTTTGTTCATTGCTATTTTCTGAAGCACATTCGTAAGAAATAAATAATGGTTGACTAAGTCTCATCTTTATTTGGCCAAAAATGGTTAATTATAGGCAGTTTTTTGTGGTCAGTCAAAAATTGTGACCAGTTTTTACCAGTAGTCTCGTCATTCTCTCTGATGATTGATAAGTGGTAATTTTGTTGATTTGTTTATGCACAAAGTGAAGTCTGTCATGCAGATCTAACAGGTTATACAACCAGAGACTTGACCTGATTTACTTAGAACTTAACTTGACAGAAATTGTGAACCAACCAACACTGGTAATAATCATGTTGCTTAAAAAAATTGCATTTAATATTCCATATGCAGCTTTGTAAGTAATTTCATTCCTAATAATTTAATCCTTCTCGATTTTCAGCACAGTTGGAACTTAGTGCTGTGACATTGTTTCTTGTTTTATTTTCCTCCTTCCACATTATTAATAGAGATTTTGTTCTTAAAAATAAGCAACAACTAAAAATGTGATACTTTATCCTTTCAGATTGCTTTAACAAAACTTATCTTTTGAAATACTGGGGAGTTTTATAATCCTAGTTCTGTTGTCTGAGCTGACCTGATTCCAGTTTTGTGCTGTTTATAGATGATGCCTTTCTTTGTGCAATAAATTCTCTCTGAAGGGGAGTTTTGAAATTAAGCAATAAAATTTCACTAATTATTTGACATATTCTGTCATTTTAGAGATACAATATCTTCGTTTCTCTATGAGATTTAATTTGTATAAATGGTAAGTGCCCCTTCAGATCCCCATTCAGTGAAGGACCCATTGGCTTTGCCATTAGGACTGCTCTACTGGCCCTTGAAGGATTGTTTGGCTTCGGAGAGCTGCCTTGCCCAACCTCTAAACCCACCCCTACCCTCCTACCTCAGGATGGAGCCCACATTTGGTTGATGGGGAATCTATAATGATCTAATTCAAAACAACTCTGGGAGCCCTTCTAGTCTCCGTGCTCCCTGTGGTGTTGGGAGCTTGTCATTGGGCCACAGCCAGCTGGACTTCTCTGCTAAGAACTGCTTCCTTTCTTGACCCTCCAGAAGATGGAGGCCAAGGAGGAGTATGCATTTCAAACTCCTCCTAAGGTCTGCTTCCTGGGGAGCCCAACCTGTGATAACCTTGTCTCGGACACTTAAGACTCCAGCTTCTTATTGATCTATAGGCAAATGTTAAGTGAAACAGGATGTATGGTTGCCTTCACAGCAACTATTGCACAATTAATAGTTTCATAGTTTTTACTATTGTGTTATTCTTGTAAAGAATTAAATTCTAATTTTCAACCCAGATCTTCAGAATACTTATGGACTGCCCTTGAAAAGAGACTTGGATCTTTAGGGTAGGAATTTGGGGGGGGTGTTGAAGAAAAGAATGTAAGTAACTTTTCCCATTTTCTTAAACATTGAAGTTGCCCTGATCAGATTGTGTTGACCAATGATAGGTTTAAAGTGAAATCTAGTCATCTTATTTATGGCATAGACAAATGGACAATTATCACTTCTCAGATTTTTGGATATTTGATAATATTATACAAAGAGTGGCGAAGGATTCAAGAATATGATCAGTTGACAATCCCATGTTTTAAGTCTGAATGCAACTATCTCCCCTGGCAGGTTTAGTGATAGTGCTTATCTGGTCATGATGGTGATGATGATGATGATGATTAACAACAATAATAATATAGCACATTTGTATATACCTTTATCATAATACCCTTTTAAATTTGATTCTCTTTACATCACTGGGAGATGGTTATTATGAACCTTATTATAGAAATGAGGAAACTAAGAGGTGAGAGATTTGTCTCAGGTCATACAGAATCGACTCTCAGGTCTTCTGATGATGCCAGGTCTGTTTTCTTCTTCACTCCAATATCGTTTTGCACTGGCAAATCAGCACGTGTGAACATACCTTTCACCTCTCAGAACTGAGACATCGGGCTACTCACCCATGAAATAAAGAGGTAAACCTTGTGAAATGGGATTATTTATAAAATTTGCTCTTGAATCAAGGAGAGCAAATTATTGTGCCCTCCTACAGATGAATGAACTAAGGCTAAGGTGGTATTCTAATTCTTGGCACTCTAATAAAAACTGTTTTGGGAGGCAGACCCATTTCAGTGACAACTTCCTCTGAAATATCAGGTCCACATTTGTTTATTTCTTTTACATCACTTATTTTTTTAACATGTAATTACATGCATCCTTTTGTTTCTCTACTTGACTGAGAGGTGTTTGAAGGTGGAATGGTCTCGTATCTATTTCTGTGCCAGCAGGGCCTTAAAATAAGTCTTCCATCTATTCGCTCAACAAAGGTTTGTTGAAGTCTTTTTGTGCCAAACACAGTGATAGGTGATATGGGATATGGTGGTAAATGTGAAAGACAAGGTTCCAGTAGTCATACAATCTATATTCTAAGGTGAGAAAAATAAAATAAAAGGATATAAGTATCGTGGTTGCTGCAATGCAAAGGAGACATGGACTTGAGGAAAGTCTGAAGACGCATTTGCAGGGATAATGGGAACGTTTTAAGGGTGGACCTTAAAGTTTAAACTGAAGAAGTTTAAGTCAGTTCTAAGAAATCTGCGTAGATTCAAAGTATCTAGTATTGTATTTTTACAGCTGTCAATTGATTGGTAAGGGGAAACCTGCTGGATTTTTAAATGAATCTGTAAATTTGCTTTATTTTATTCCTCAATCATTTATACCTACTTAACCATTAAGTAACAGATATGGTTGGTTGTGGATAGCAAGATGATAGAAAAAGTATAGACTTGGAGTCAGACAGACATAGCTCTGAACCTGGGCTCCAGACTCTTGCTAGCTGTGATACCCCTGTTTCTCAGTGTCCTCAGCAGATATATGTGATAATACCAGTCTTAGATTGCATTAGGACCAGCGAGGTATCAGTGAATGAGACAGAACGTATGGTCTTCTGTGTTCTGAAATGTACATAAAGTGTTCAGTTCTATGAATGATCTTCCAATTATTATTAAATAATCAAAAGAAAAAAAATTTCATTAGCAAGGAGATCAGACAGTAAATTCCAGAAAACAACCAGTTATAAATTCCTCCATGCAACATTATTTTCCTACACTTTAGGAAAGTGCTAAGCTTTAGAAATTATTTCTTGCAGAACTGGAAAGCCGGCAGAACAGGAAAGTTGGTGTCCCTTGAATTGCATACAGTCAACACTCTTTTGGGTTGAGTCGTGGAAAAATAGATGCAATAGACATATTCTTTGATGGAGGGCAACTCCTCTTCCTCCTGCTCATGCCAGAAGTCTAAATCAAGTCAGACATTTTTTAAAATGAAAACACTTGATAATGTAGGAAAGGTACTATAGGCATTGTAGGTATAAGTATTGGAGGAAAACATCTTTGATGAAAAATGAATGTTTGATTAAATTTCACTAGTGTTTTTACCAAACCCTAACAGTATATAATGACTTCTTTTGAAATCATAGGACCATTTTGGGGGTGGGGTGATGACATTTATTACTGCATTTTGATATTGCCTATGCAATCATCTTTCATCATTAGATAATTTTACATTATCTGGATGTTCTTATGTGTACATCTTGTCATTCACTTATATTACAAGATGTTGAAGATAGGCAATCTTTGAATGTCTGTAGCTCCTGAAACATAGTAGACCATGAGTGCTTCGGAATGGGTTAACTGTTGGACTTTTTGACTGATGTGAAGATACAAAGTATGAATGAGTTTGAGGGCTAAATCTTCTAACTCTAATCATTTGAGAAGTAATACAGTCCACAGTTTAATAAACTATCCATAAGGCATCAAACAGCAAAATATCATAAGGCACAGGATCTCCATATTTGTTCAGCTGAAATAAATTATTTGTGTAGTCCCTCTTTCCAGGAAAACACAAATTGACCAGGCTGACAAGTATGAGGCATAGGCATAAAAGATATGAAATGGATTTAGAGCATGTAAAAATCCAACCTAACTAACTCAGCTTTTTACAAAAAAAAAGTTTGATCTGTAGTGAATGAATAAATCAGTGAATTCAGACTAAACCTTATGTCTGGATCGCCTGTTTATCTCATCTGAAATAGTCATAATAAAATTTTTTCAGCCTTCATTTCTTCCAGCTATGGAGTCAGTAGTAATATCAGAATGATACTTAGGATATGACATGTCTTTAATAGGATGCTTAAGTAATCACAGCAACTTAATTAAAAGGGCAGTCATATTTTAAAACAGCTATTGTTCCCCAGAGTGTTACAGTTTTGTTCTCACATTTCTACAGTTATCTAATGCTTCTACTCATCGGTTTTTTGATTTTTAAAGACATTATGTAATTCTCAACTTACCACTAGACTTTGTCTCAAATGTTTTCTCTTCAAAATATGTGTCGTTCCTTTCTGTTAGAATTTGCTAGCCCCCTCTTCAAAGCTCGTAGTTTTCCTCTCTTTGGGGGAGGCGCCTGGGTGGCTCAGTCAGTTAAGCATCTGACTTCAGCTTAGGTCATGATTCCAGGGTCCTGGAATGGAGCCCCATGTTGGGCTCTCTGCTCAGTGGGGAGTCTGCTTCTCCCTCTCCTCTGGCAAAGAAATAAATTTAAAAATATTTATATATGTTTCATATATATATACTTTCATATATATATGAAAAAATATATATCTACATATATCTGAGTGATCTGTTCACTCCCAGCTCTTCAACTACCGACTGTATCAGCACCTGACAAAACTGTTATTACATTTTCTGTCTCTTTCTTTAGCTCCAAATCAGCTTCTTCAGTTTGATATTGCATGGATTCTTCAAGAACAACTTGTCCTGAATCAAAAATCCTTCTTTTCGCCTCTGTGTGCCTGTGCACCTGCCTATGGTGCTTACTTGTGTAATGGTGGCATCACACAACCTGGTCACAAAGGCCAAAACCTTAGTGTCATGCTTAGTGGTTTCCTGTTACCTCACTACTTGGGTGAAATCAGTGCAGCCTAAATATATAGAATTTTTATTTGTAACTCCTACCACAATAAAGCCAGAAAAAAATAGTATGAAGCTTCTCTGATTCTAACTCAAATTCTAACAGCTCCAGCGGTTCCTCCACTGGAACCAGCTCCAGCCACATTGTCTCAGGCATCATTTTCCAGTGCCTCTTCCAACAACCTCCTCACGGACCTCAGTGCCTCCTGTCCTTTCCATTCCAGGTTGTCCTGTGCAACAGGCACCCACCTCCATTTTTTTTCTGTGAAATGCGGTGTTCACAGATGAAATGTCTTTGTGTGGGCTACTTAAAAGAGTGAAGAGATAGAAACATTGAATGAGTCAGTTAAGCATTTTAACTATTCATAACCTTCCACAGGACCTGCACAAGCCATGCTTGATCTGGCCCCCGGTCTACCTCTCATCTTTGTCTCACACTTCTCTCCCTCTCACTCATTAGCTCTGCTGACTTGTTCCTGCCCTGCTCTTTCCTGCCCTTTCTCATGCTGCCTTCACCCATTCTCTCTTCTTTCTGACCTCAACACCACTTTAGGGAGACTTTTCCTGAACGCTCCTCAACATAAATGCCCTTGCTCTTCCTCGTGGGACTTGCCATAATTTATAATTATATACTTATTTTTGTCATTTTGTTCTATGTTAAGCCTATTTCATCTACACCGTTTCTGAACTCTGAAGGTGGAGACGGTGTCTGTTTTATTCACCATTGCATCCACAGCCTCTGTGCAGTATCTGGCAGATAGTGGGCATTCAATAAATATTTAATGAAAGAATGAATCAATCATCACAACTACTAATGGCATATTGGTAGGCTAGCTATCTACAGGTTCTGTCTGTGGTTTATGGGCAATTCTCACCCTCTAAAAATGTTAGTAAGAGCATTGCTTATTGTAAGAATAACTTTGACCATGCTCTAACTTATGAGAGATGTAACCTTCAGTGCTGTAGCATTGTTGTCGTACATTATTGCCACACATGGCAAGTCTGATCACAACACACCGGACACCCATTGTTTGGCTACCAGACATTTCTTCTTTATTTGGCTACCTGAGGTTTCTTCCTAAGGGATAAAACTCATCATGTAATTCTCCTATTTATGAACTTTTAATGCATTCCCATTGTTTTCAAGATAAAGTACAAATTGTTTGGCATGTCTAACAAAGTCCTTCTCAAGCTGGGCCTGGCCATTCTTTTCAATGTCAGCCCCAACCGGTCTTGACCATAGGCCATAATCAAACATAATTCATACCTTGGCCTCTACCAGAAATGTCCCACTTTTGTCCCTAGATGAGTGCATATTTGCTCTTTAAAATCCAGCTCTCTTAAGCACTTGAGTTACTCCTTCCTTTGTGTTCCCATTATGTACATATATCCTCTTTATTCTAAAATTTACCACATATTCAATGATAATTTATTGGGATGCCTGTCTCCCAGACTAGATGGTAACTCCTGGATTAGATTATGTATTCCCAGTGTCCAGCCCAATATATAACATATAATGGAACCTAGTAATATTTGGGTGACTGAATGTATTTGTTTGGAAGTAAAATGCCTTTGCTCACTGAAGCAATGTTATAAATGGTGATGTAACTTTCATCTGGCTCAAAAAAAAAGCCTATTTAAGCCATAATGGAACTGAAACATATTGCTAATATTCCTTTTTCTTTTAATATTAGAATATGTTCTCTTTCTATTCCACTGAGATTGAGGAACCCTGATAGGTGGCAGAGATCTTTTCTAAACTTTCTCTTTGGTTTCTCATTGCCTTAGAAGGAGAAGCCAAAGAAAGCTCATTTCTTTCTTCCTCCCTCCCTCCCTCTCTCCCTCCCTCCCTCCCTCCCTCCCTTCCTTCCTTCCTTCCTTCCTTCTCTCTCTCTCTTTGTTTCTTTTCTTTTTTTTTCAGTATGATAATGGGATGGGATTTCTGCCATTTTGATTTTCTCAGTGGAGACATAATATCAGCTGAGGGTTCGAATCTTTGGTACTTGCCTGTGTCTCAGATAGTCTCAAATACCACTTGTCTCATAACACACCATTTTGCTGATACATAAAAAATTTTCTGTAATAGTATGAGCTATAAAATGAAATTAACTTTAGAGGAGGTCTACTAATAAAAGTAGGAAAAGGATCTTTTTACTTAATAAGTGGTCTTGCCTATAAGACATACTCATTTTATTAATCCAGGCACTTGTTTTTCCACGTACATCAAATGAATCAAAATTGCCATTCTTTTTTGTACTCCTTGACTCTCATTATACACATTTTGTATCCTTTGGTTTTTATTATAGTTATCCACAAAACTAGTGTTGAAACTTGGAAAATAAAACAACAACCCTGATGTATGATTAAATAATTGATGTCATTTATTTGATATATATTGTAATGTGAACAAATATGATTACTTTCAACAGATGAGAATGACATGTTTTGAAATTCAATATACTTTGAATCGTATGTTTTTATAAAGCAGCTAACCTCATTAAGTTGGTTAATTAAATAAGTGCCTTTTCTGAGTCACACTCTCTCTCTTTCTTTTTTAAAATAGGTGGTGTTTGCATTGCTCAATCACAGAAAATCCCACGTGAACCAAGACCTGGAGAATTTGAAAAAATTATCAAACGCCTGCTAGAAACACCTAATGCTCGGGCAGTGATTATGTTTGCCAATGAAGATGACATCAGGTGCTGATTAATTTTCTTCCTGGTGTAGGATCACATTTGCAACACACATCTTTTTTTTTTTTTAAAGATATTTCATATTCAATGTACAGTTTTATGAGATTTCACAGGAACTGCAACATTCTCATGCAATTACAGACTACCTTCCTTCTGCTGCAGAGACACAACAACCCTCTAGTTTCTAAGTCTGAAATGGCTATAGAGTAAAACCTGAGGACTGAAAGAAATGAGACAAGTAAGGATGATAGCCAGAATGATGTGAATGAGGTTAAGGATGAGGCTGATTAACAGGTGCTGGAGTTTAAGTCTCCAGTATGTTTCCTTTAGAAATGATAAAATTCAAGCAGTTAGTGATTGACTAATTAGTTTAACAGTGACTTACTGAGTGCATATAATTTGATATAACTGGTCTTGTAACATTCCTAAGTGTAGTGTTTCTTGATAAATATGGTATGTTTTATTCCTTTTTATTCCTGTAGGAGGATATTGGAAGCAGCAAAGAAATTAAACCAAAGTGGTCATTTTCTCTGGATTGGCTCAGATAGTTGGGGATCCAAAATAGCACCTGTTTATCAGCAAGAGGAGATTGCAGAAGGAGCTGTGACGATTTTGCCCAAAAGAGCATCAATTGATGGTAAGGACAAGCCATAGAAACTTTGTTTCATTCCAATTGAATCAAAGCTCAAAGGCAAAACCAGTGTATCACCAAAGGATGAAATGCACCCATTGTTGATGACTCTGGGTAGAATTTTTAATTTTGATGGTAGAATCACCAAGACAGTAACTCTTTAGCCCAGCATATACTTTTCATTAGAAAAGAGTACCCATTAGATTTTTTTCTTAAAAAGAAGGGAGTTAGAGTGGTCCTTAGCTATTTCCATGATGTTGCCCTCTAATCTTGCATAGTTCTATGGCACAAATGATGGTTACAGCATTGTCATGGGGAGAAAGCTGCTTTATAGAAAATGGAGACATGAGGCTGGGCTGACCCTGTGGGTACATTAATGCAACAGCAAAGATATGGAGCCTCCCTGAAAGGAAGACTGTCTCGCAGATAGCCTTTCCAATGGTCTTAGCAGTGAATGAAATGCCTATCTTCCCCATTATCTTCTGGAGAAGACATTAATTCTAGCTGGTCTCCCTTCAGTGAGGTGGTTCCCTGAGCAGGCTGACACTTCTGGCCCATTACCCCTGACCCCATAATATTACATCATCATTGATTAGTTTACTGGATTAGCTGAAAATGGAACATATAGGACAGATACATTTTGAGTCAAGTAGAAGCATAGAAACCTGGAGAATTGATTCCTGCTAGGAGACAGAGAGAAGAATGAGAAAAGTGTGAGTTGGTTCTGAATATACAACAGAAGGTAGAATGTAGAGGAGCAGGGAGGTTTTGAGGATGGCACCAACAACAGGCTCTCCTCTTCCGTTCATCTGTTGAGCCAGGTGCCTAAATGGTGAACAGCAAGGGTGATAATATTGTCCGATTATCCTTGGCCTTTACCATATGGGAAGACTGATTTCTGGGCTACTAGTTCCTCCCATTTGTTAATAATTTTGTTTTTTTTTTCCCTTTTCCCTCATGCAATGATCACAACATAACTTAATTTCCATTCAAAAGCTCTGACAGTATTTGGTTTTGCTTTTAAAGAATATTGAAATCATAACTTTCTTCTCTAAAATAGGGTTTGACCGCTATTTTAGAAGCCGAACTCTTGCCAATAATCGAAGAAATGTGTGGTTTGCAGAATTTTGGGAGGAGAATTTTGGATGCAAGTTAGGATCACATGGAAAGAGGAACAGTCATATAAAGAAATGCACAGGTAACCATTGAAATGTTTTCCTTGGTGCATTTGTTTTATCATTACCTGAGAAATGAAGTTTTTTGGTATGGATAATGATCTATTTCTTCACGTCTCTTACTAGTTTCTCATCAGGGATGAGCATACGCTGATCATTCAGCAAACCTGTGTGTACTCATTGGTTCTTAGAGTTGACATGTATTTCTTGACCCCATGCAATGTGCCCAGCACTTGGGTATTTGAATTCTATTTAAAAACATTTATTGAGTTTCTACTATGTGCAGAACACCTTAATAGGTTTGGTGAGATATAGACAAATCAGCAAGAAATGATACTGGTCTCCAGGTGCTTAACATGTAGTGAAGTTGATTATCATAATACACGATATACGAGAGTCACTTTTTTTCACTATTTCAACCCATGTCCCCTATAATACAATTGTCCCCCATATCCTGCATGGCTCTTAAAGCTACGATTTTTTGATGGTTTATCTTCTATATCATGTGCTTAAAAATAATAGTGATATTAAGTATATGTATTTTGAATGTAAGAATGAAACAATTTTTATATTCAGATAACATGATGATGTACATAGAACCATGTATGGAACTTTAAAAATTAGAGTTAAGTACTCAATTTAGCAAAACCATAGACACAAGGTCAATATAAAAAACATTTTTAACTATATATATCTCTATGTATCTCTCTCTGTATGGTTTCTTTTATGGAAACTAACATGGAAAATGAAATTTAAAGAATCCTATTAATAGCAACAAACATAAAACATCAGGGATAATTTTAACAAAGATACATAAATCTTCTACACTGAATACTACAAAACTTGAATGAGCCTTTCATAACCATATACCCCTCTCTCATCTACCCCTCAGACCCATAGTTTGATAGATTCTCCTTTTCCTGTAATCCCTCTAATCACTTCCTTTGGAAATAACTGATCAGTAGAAGGTATAATATGATCAATGCTAGAGCAGACATATACACAGAGTAAGGAGGGGGATGTGAAAAATAGGTAACACGCTGTGGAGTGGTCTGACTTCAGGCTTCCTGTGTGCCAGGCACCCTTCCAGGAACTGGAATGGAGATGAAGTCTGTGCCTCCAGTGTGAGGAGACAGACACTAAATAAGGAAGTGAATAAATGAATGGAGACTTCCACATGCTAAGGTGTGCTTCCGGGAAATACAAGGGAATGAATGTGAAAAGCTGAGCAGGTGGTATTGGCTGGGAGGGTGACCAGTAGGCTGTGCAGTCACAGAATGCTTCTCCAAGCAGGTGACATTTGAGATGAGACCTGAATAGTAAGATGTTGTCAGCCACATGAAGATATGATGGCAAACTATCCCAGGATCTAGGGCAAGTCTCCCTTGTTGAAGCCACTTGGGGGGGGGCGGGGCGGGCAGGGAGGAACAAAGTGGCTGGAGTGAGAGAGGGAGGGTAGTAAGTGAGAGGGAGAGTGATGGCCAGTGAGGCTAAAGAGATAGGCTGGGGTCACATCATGCAAGGTCTTCAAGTTATTTCTAGAAACTGGAGTGCTAGCAGGGGTTTGTGGTGGTGGGGGGCTTTATTCTACCTATAGGATAGGATTACTCAAGGCTTTGGATCTAGGGCATTGCTCAGGTACCTGTTTTCAAGCAGATTCCTCTGGCGGAGGTGTGAGGAGGGCTGGAGATCAGGAGAGAAAAAGGAGAAAGGTCAGTCAGGGCCCTTCCGCTAGTCCTGGTGTTGGACAGTTACAGCCTGAACAAGGATGTGCAGGTCCGGACAGAACACAGAGGAAAGAAGTCCTGGGAAGTCACCTTGATAGTACGTGGTGACAAACACTGGTGTGGGGTTAAGAGATGGAGGCTCTGAACATGAACTCTCTACCAACCAAGCCTAGGAAAAGGGTGATGTCATTAGTTAGCAGAGAAGACAGGGAGAGACTTGCATTTGGTTTTGAGGTGACCCCCATGAAACTGCCCAGCAGGTGGCAGCATCAGGTCTGGGACCCCACAGAGAATCCAGCACTAAAAATACAAGCTCTTGCTTGTCAGATGGAGTCCTAGAACGTAAGGACCAGGGCAGAGTTGCAGTTGCCAAAGGAGCTGGAGCAGAGCTGAGGGATGATGACTGAAGATTCTAGGGGAGGAGCCAGGACAAGCCAGTGAGCATGGTGAGGAGTGCTATCTCAGTGAGCCGAAGAAAAGGTGGCGTGCATGTCAGTGCTGCTGAGAGGCATGGCTGAGGGATGAGGAGTGTGATAGACTCAGATTATGAGGGGCTGAGATAGAGCCAGAGAGAGGAAATGGGGGAAATAATGAGTTTTTTAAAAGTCTGGCAAAGAAAAAAAAAGTAGATCTGGTGAAAAACTTGAGAAAGAAGCAGGGTTACAGAAATCTTCAGGATAAGGCACACTTATCCTGAAGGCCATGTTTTCAGAGAAATATAATATGCAGAAGGAGTAGATAGAGAAAGAGAAATTAGCTGTGGGTTAGGATCTTGACAGATACTTTAGGGAGAGGCATTAAAAGGGAGGTGTTACCTTGAAATAATGTGATTCAGTTGGGGAAAAAAGATACACACAGAACTGTACAGAAGTAGAGAGGGAAAAATCCTATAATTAAAAGCTAGATTTGGACATAGATATTTCTTCAGAAATATATAACTGTAAGTTCAAGTGGTGAAATTCAAAACTTCATGGAAGAGATAAGTATTTGATAAGAAAGATTTGAGAAAGAGCATCCAAGATGAGGGAAAAGGTGGGCCAGCAGGGCAAAGGCACAGAGTAGGACATGGCATGGAGACATGGGAAACACAGGGAAGGGGTGAACATATTGGAAAGAAGAGTGCATGTTAAGGAATAATGGGAAATAAAGAGGGTCTGGTTTATAGAAGGATGTGAAAGGGGAGTTTGTGGAGTAACTTCCATGTTTTCACTCAGATGTATTTTACATTGGGCTTAGTTCTGACTTCTGAGTGTTACTATTTGATTGTGTACTCATGTTCACAGCCCACTGTTGTTTAGACTGTAAGAATGAGAGTCTAACATCCTCTCTCTCTCTATATATATATATATATAAAGTTGGTAGGATATTAGTTATTAAATAATCATAATTTTTAATAGATTGTTTTTGGAATCTAAACTCTTATTTTCTCTAAACTCCTGTTTTCAAAAAAAAAGTTGATATATGTGGATGTCCTTTCAGCATCTGTGGATGGTGTATGCTATTACTTATTTCGAGCATAGTTCTGACCTGGGTTATGGTGCAGTCCAGAGTTGGTGGCATGTCTGCAGCAGAGTCCTTCAACTGATTTGGGTGTTGCTAACAACTGTAAAAGTCTCTCCAGTTAGAACTATTTCTAGTGCAATGAAAATGGTGTTTACTCTAAGTGCTAGGGCAAGTGCACCCTTAAGGAATGGGATTAGTAAACAGATTTTCAGGCAAATTCCATTGTGAGTGATACTGAAATAACTTGTTTCTGGGTGGAAAAGAAATACATGATGCAATGTTCTAGCTCAATTTGTTTTTAGATATATTTATTTCTTTGAGAAAGAGAGAGAGAGAGAGGGAGCATGCATGCATGCAAGCAGGGGGAGGAGTAGAGGGAGGAGGGAAAGAGAAAAAGAACCAGATTCCCCAATGAGTGCAGAGCCTGCTTTGCGGGCTCCATCTCACAACCCTGAGATCATGACCTGAACCAAAATCAAGAGTTGGACATCCAACTGATTGAGCCACCCAGGCGTCCCAAAACTTTTTTTTTTTTTCAACAGTAACATGTGAATATTTCCAGATGTTGAGAGAAGATGTGTGTGCCCCATATTACCATCAACACTCACTCTTCATCTCTGTTTTTGGAGAGGAAACGTATCTATCACGTTAATGGTCAAATGTACTTAAAAAGGAAAACCTATGGATATTCATGAGTAGGGGTGTCCAGGGTTCGAAAATTATTTATATTTCCAATTTGTCTAATTCCATCCAATGCATAAATGAATGAATACAGATGTGCATGTTTCAAAATTGGGCTCTTACAGAGTTCATGTTTAACCATCCACAGTGAATCAAAAAGTTAGGGAACTGCGTGAGAGAGGATATCGACAAGGGCCTTTTTGCTGCATTTAGGGTATCATTTGTGGGTTATGTTCTGAGTAAAATTTTACATTGGGCAATGATAATCTGTGAACGTAATTATTTGCTTCCATTGGGAGCAATACTGGCAATGTATTTACATGGATAAGAGAGCGCTTCCCAGCAGGGGAGGGCTACTGTCTTACCCATTTTCCAGAGGTAGAATGTCTTCAAGCAGTGAGGAGCACCCTCTTCCTAAAATTAACTTGGTGTTAACAGTTTTCTGAGATGATTTTTCCCCCTAGAATCTCAGGAAAGCTTTCAAAAAGATGCCATATTACTGTTAACTTTGATATGCTGGCCAAATTCCAAAGTGAAACAATTCCTCCCATCCACTTAGCTATTTATGTAGTTATTATTGCTTCTGAGAGCTGCTGAGTTCTGAAAGCTACTACTACTTCATCCTACTTAAAATTCCCTTTGTCTCTCAAGAGGAAAAAAGGATTCTTTTGTGCTTGTTATCAGTGGTGATGGGTGTTATTTTGTAGACATTTATCTGACCTCTCTCTCTTTTCACCCTCCCTTCCTTGTTCCACTCCCAGTCTTCATGCCTCTCCACTCCTCACAACCCAGACACCC
>ML097651.1:27508-48565 GCA_003697995.1 Taxidea taxus jeffersonii
CCCCCCCCCCCCCCCGCCCAGCTCCCCGAGAATGGTGGGTGTTTGTCATCTCTCCCTGTCCTTGAACGTTTTTCACAGACCCATTTCCCCACTCGGGCTTCTGCCTGAGCTCCTCTCCCACGTTCCCCTTCACCACCTTGCTGTGTCTTTTTCCTATCTTTTCTCCCATCAGTCCCTAACCTGCCGTTGTTTTGTCCAGCAAGAATATCATAGGTGGTAGAGAGTTTTTCTTTTGAGGTCTTGCTTGACTTTTTTATGGCTGTCATCCTGATTTCTCACCTTCCATGGTGAGGCCTGATAGTGAATATTACAGGCCTGGAGTGTGTGGGAAGTCATCCTAGGTCTATGCTCCCCAGAGGCAGATTCCCTCTTGGCTCACATTGTGTCCTGGACTTCATTTCTTCGTTGTGAACTGTGAAGAGCTCTCTGTGCCCTTATCAAAACGATATCCCTGACCAACCCAATAATTTCAGTCAGCCCCATAGAGCATCTTGAAACCTCCCCTTGCCTCAGTCACCCATGCATTTATCATGATTCACTTGTTTATTCATTTTGGATGACCTGCCCTGTGCCAGACACTGTGCTACAGATACAGAGGCAAAGAACCGACCACTCTTGCCCTTTGATTGCTCACACGCATGTGCACTGTCTTACCTACAGCATTTGGAGTGCTTTCCTTATCTGTTGGGTTTTACTCCTTAGCCAGGAGGTTGGAACACTGCTGCTTAGCCTGCATATGGCTGACACTCCAATGCTAAATGGCAGTGAGCATATGCTACTTGAAATGGCCTATTGATTCTTATTTATGATGATAGAAATAGTGGTAATGGAAAAAGCAATGCACAGATATGTTTCTTCCCACAAACAAGCAATTTTGTCAGTGAACCAAATAGCAGGCTCAATAATTAGCTCCCTGAAAGGCCTGCCAATTTGTTATCTAGGGCCTGAATTACTAACTAGGTGACTTTTCAGGTAAAACTACCTCTCCACAGTCCTCTCTTGGTTTGGGAGGCTGTGGAAGGTGGAAGTGCTCACCCATTCACCCAGGACTTACGGAGACCATGTGAGTGAGTTGGGTAGTTAGCAATAGGGATAGATTTAGACAATTTTATTTGGTGACTCAGGATGAAGGGAAACTAAGATAACTTTCCCTGTGTTAGAATATGTTCTGCCATTCTTAACTGCTCCTTGCCCCTTGCCCCTTGCTTAGAGTAAAACTTGGGGGGACGGTGTCCTTACATTAGCACCATGGGGTGGTTGTTAGCCCATATGCTGCTGCTCTTAGTGCGTAAAATAGCAGCAACCCCAGAATGACTTATTTATGCCACTTCTGAGATTCCATATTGAATTTCAATAGATGGCAAACAGGCATTGATTTCAGACATACTAGATTTCAGAATTTCAGAGCTTGGATGTAAAATCAAGATCATTCTCTCAATTTCTAGATGAAGAGACAGGAACCCAGAAAGATTAAGTGAACTGTTGAAAATTCACATAGTCTCAGAGCAGCAACTAGAATCTTGGTCTGTTTTATTCAAATTTATCCTTGACTTTTATATCCTCATTTTACTTTATTATTTACTTATTTCAGAGTGTTACCACATAGTTGGAAAATAATTTTTTCTCTTTATAATACTTAACATAGAAGAGCAAAGCATTATGGAATTTTAAAATCAGCTATGAAATGAAACAGAAGTAACATATTGGGTTGTTACCTAATCCTATAGAAAATGGCATTTTAATATTCTTCATATTGATTTTCAATTATACATGTAGTATTTGTGAGTGGGTCTTAGACAGAATATACTTTTTATCCATTTCCCACCCCCCTGCCCTTTATAAAAGTAGACCTAAAACTATATTTTTAAAAAATAGGAGAGCTTATCAACTGTAAGTTTTTATAACTCTAAGTCCAGTAGCATACTGACTTATAGCAATTCACTTTGCTAAATTAATTTTCTCATTTATTCATTTCCTTATAGAAAAAACTCGCTTATTTTAAATCAGTTCAAGAAGCACTGTAATGTATAATAGCACTTCTAGAACTTTTGTGTGCACATGAATTACCTGAGCATCTGGTTAAAACTCATAGGTCTGGGGTGAGGCATTCTGCATTTCTAACTAGTCTCAGGTGATGTGGATGCCAGTGGGCTCTGGGCCACACTTTGAGTAACAGGGGATATTACATTTAGTTTATAGAGGTAGCAAAAGCACCTCTATAAACTAAATGTAATTTAGTTTACATTTACATAAAAATGGTGTTCAATTAGCAGAATAAATATTCAACTATGCTAAAGATTACTGATAAACCCAAGGTATTCTACAAAAGATCATTTAAATAAGGCTTTAAATGGTCAAATCCAAAAATCTATAATCAAAAGTCTATGTTGTATATACAATCTTCAATAAGTATTTAGAGCAGTAAAGTATAAAGTTACGGTAGTGTGTATGCTTGCGCACCACACGTGTGTGTGTGTCCTTGTTAGGAAATTTGGAAGTAGGAAGCTTAATTACTCAATTTAAAGAAATGTACACAGATGCACCTGTATCTTCAAAATCTGCAAAATAGATTACAAAGTTTGCCATGTCAGTAACCAAGAGTACTCTGAAAACTTAGAAATTATACCATCAGTCATAAGGGTACATAGAGCAAAGGAGTTGGACAGGTTCCTAGAGATCATTTTACTTCATCCTTTCATTTTACAGAAAGGAAATTGAGGTGGTTTAAGTGGTTTAAGTGTGTTGTTCAAAGCCTTATAGCTACCTGAAGGTGATGGTAGGACTGAAATCATTTGATACTTGGTCCTTTCCTCAATCCTTTCCTGCTCAGAAGGCCTTTGCCAGCAAGGATCTGAGTTGTACAGATCCATTCTACTGTATTTTCCTGGTATAGTATCCTAAATGTTTCCCCAATGGCCACCAAAGTTTAAATATCCCTTCTTTCTGACCCTTCTTGACTACTAAGGAGGTCAGATTGATGCTTGTGGTCTGGGAAGCACTAATACTGCTACAACTGTAGAAGCTAAGAAATACCCTCTGATTAGAATGAACTTCAAGGATCCATAAACTCTCCATTTTTCAGGGAATAACTTAAAACAGAGAAACACCCAAGCTACAGAGACAAAATGAATTTGGAAGTCTAGGAAACCCTTTCTGCAAAGCATACAGTGGACTCCGACATTAGCTTGATTGTTTGGGGGTCACACAAATCTGGATGAACATGGTCTCTGGAATATGACACCAAAGGGCTAAGAAATAAAACAGGAAATGTAGACATTCGAGTGACAGTTAAGCACTTTCGAGAACCCATGATTTGAAATGTTACAGTAAGACTTGGGTCAGTGAAGATGATGAGGGGGAGAAAAAGCACAGAAAATATTAGCAGAAGCTGTCTTTCTCTCAATGATTATTAACCTCAATTGTAGGAACCAATTCATCAAAACAAAACAAAGAAAGAAAGAATATACAGATGGCTCAACATTAGGAGAATTTGATATCTCTCCCCCTACTCCCAAAAAAGAGTACAAAACAGTTACATACAAGGGGCTACAAGCAAAAGGAATATATACAAGCAAATACAAGCAAAAGGAATATTTTCTAAGAAGCTTTATCTTGGTGGGGTGGGGGCGGGGGGGTGCTGGGTGGCTCAGTAGTTAAGCGTCTGCCTTAGGCTCAGGTCATGGTCCCAGGGTCCTGGGTTAGGGCAGGAAGCCTGCTACTCCCTCTCCCGCTCTCCCTACCTCTGTTCCTTCTCTTACTGTCTCTCTCTCTGTCAAATAAATAAATAAAATCTTAAAAAAAAAGAAAAAGAAGCTTTATCTTAGGGTTCCTTCAAACTCATGGGATTTGAGGGAATCTTGTGGCTACTATGACTTGTTGAAATGAAAGAGATTTACCATAAACTCTCAAGAACACATCCAAACAAGAAGAACTATGTAGTTGAATAATGAATTGGATACATTAAGACCAAAGGGGCATAAAATGAAGTGTGATCCGAGTTTACTAAGGCTCATTGAGAAAACTTCCTGGAGAGTCTTATTTTTGGTTACTTCCGTCATTTGTTAAAACTGTATCATGCCAAACTTCTCCCTCCCTCTCCTCAAGGAGCTTAGTGTTATAAAAAAGACAGTACAAACATTAAGTGATTAGTTTGTGACTCTTTAGTACGCAGGGCCTATATCCTCAGGACTTAGAATATGCTTAGCATTACACATTTGTTAAATTAGTCAATTTGTCAAAAGCAATGGTCTTGCTCTGCATTCTGATCATTCACACATGATGCATGGGGCCTAGTTTGGCACACATTTAGCTGACAAATATTTTAATTGTTAGAATTAATTTTTATGTACTTTTGATGAAACAGAGAGCTCAATACAAATGGCTATATTAAAAAAGGTATTTACCATAATATAAGAATAAAATGAACTCTTCTGGTAGGTTATCTGTCTTTCAATTCCAGACTGCGCTGCTAATAGAGAGATATGAGAATAGAGTTCTAGAAACACATATAGGCTTGTATCCATCATTCAAATTCTAATTAGAATATTTGGTTTTCTGATTTTAAATGCCATAACTCTATAGTGTATTTACAAAAACTACGTTTATATTATTATCTGGGTGTGGGGAAGTATTGGATATCCATATTACTACCAATAAGGTAAAACAATAATGACAAGATAACTTGGAAAACATGATGGAAAGTATCAGTTGAGAATATCTTCACTTATTCAATTTAATCATGCTTATTAGTTAGTATATTGTTGGTTTTCTTTCCCCGCAAGAACACAGGCTCCATGAAGGCAAGGACTTTGTTTTTTTCTCTGTTGCATCCCGGTACAGAGGATGGCGTCTGGCACAAATAGGGCGTCCTGGAGGTATTTGTGGAATGAAGAATGAATTCAGTTTAGCTTATTTATTATCTTATTTTTGTCAGGCACTGTCTATTAGATGTCAAGGGCATGTTAGTGAACAACAGATATGGTCTTTGCCCTCATGGGGCTTATAGTTTAATTGAGAAGAGAAATAATTGATTCATGACTCTGCAATGATCTGTGTTGTGGTTTGTGAATGGGAGTGTCTATCAGGGAGACCTAATGTAGGGTAGAGGAGAAGAGTAGTATCATTTAAGTTGAGATTAGAACATGAGTGGAATTTAGACAAGATGAGGAGGTGATCAATAGGAAGGTTATTTCAAATATAGGGAAGCACAAAGGCCAGCAGACAAAAGAAAAGATGGTGGCTTGAGGAACTGACAAGTTCAATATGGCTGTGGTAGAATGTAGAGTGAGAAAATTGTAAGAGAGAAGGATAGGCAAGGGACTGATCAAGCAAGATTTTGTATGGTTCATGAGGGAGTTGAAGTTTATTTAAAAGGCAGTGAACAGCCACTAAAAGCTTTTAAGCAGATCAGTGACATAATCGGATTTCCATTTCAGAAAGATTATTCTTGTTGTAGCATAATGCTGGTGTAGCATAGGATTGAGGAAGGGAGACCAGTTAGATATTACAGTAATTCCTCCAGAGATGAGAATGGCCCAGGTTATGATAGCCACACTGCACTGGGGATAAGGAGAAGTAGACAACATAAAAGATATTGAAGTAGTTGATTATGTGAGTCCAAAGCTGAGAAAAGAAGCCTTGCTGTAGTGAGAAAGTTGGGACTCAGTAGCCTATAAATAAAACTGGGTGAAAAAGATCCAGAAAGTAAGTGGAAAGCAAATTGGAGAACGCCTGAGACAGAAGTCAAAGGACTTGGCTTTTAAGGAATATGTTGAAAGAGATAACCCTGAAATTCCAGTTTTTCTGGGAATTGTCCTCTGTCTCTATGGGTGGACCCCTAAGGAACTACCTCTGATCTACAACCCTAATTCTTTCCCCAGTGTCTCTGTAGCTATAATTGATTGGTTTAAGTCTGGTGCTTGACCCAAGCTGGACCATCAGAGTCCTTCTAATAGCTATTTAAAACCAGAACTGAAGGAGGAAGATCAGTCCCTCTTGGGGGTGAGAGGAGGCAGTGCTGTGAGATGTGAAGCTGGGGGGATGGTCAGGTTCTTCACCATGAGGAGTTGGTGTTGTTCTAATATTGACATGCAGACAGAACAGAGATGACAAATGGAAAGAGTTCTGTGATCCAGACTTTACCTGTGCCCTTCCTGCAGGTGTGTGAGTGAGTTCAAGGTGCTTCTAATTAAGTTTCTCCATCCTTAGCTAGCAACCCAGCATGCAGACCAGCATCTGATAATAATACTAGGGAAGAAGGGAGCCTGGGTGGCTTAGTGGGTTGAGCCTCTGCCTTCGGCTCAGGTCATGATCTCAGGGTCCTGGGATCCAGCCCCACATCAGGCTGTTTCCTCAGAGGGGAGCCTACTTCCCCCTCTCTCTCTGCCTCCCTCTCTGCCTACTTGTGATTTCTCTCTGTCAAATAAATTTTAAAAAATAATAATAATACTAGGGAAGATGAAAGGAGATAGTATGCATAAATTTCATTGCCTGCTGCATAGGGAGTACAGCAGGTACTGCTGCTTACTTATCCAAGAACACTTTCTCTTTCTTTTATTTATTTATTTATTTATTTTTTACATTTTCTCTTTCTTGTAGGCCAGCACTATCCAGTAGATCTTTCTGTGATGAGAACAGTTTTCTCTATCTGTGTTGTCCAGTGGGGCAGCTACTAGCCGCATGTGGCTACTGGTCACTTGAAATGTGGCTCATGCAACTAAAAAACTGAATTTTATATTTTATTTAATTTTATTTGGTTTACATTTAAATGTAAATAGCCACCTGTAGCCAGCCTATCACATCAGATAGTAGAGGTCTAGGCTGACAGACCTATAGAGCAACAATTTTGTTTTAATATATACTCCATGTAGCCCAGTTAATTTTGGTTGGTCTGGTCCTATTATGGTGGTCCTATCCTGCTTGTCAGTGTTTGGTTGAAAGGGTAACTTGTAATACATTTCTGATCAAGGAGATAGAAGGGAAGGTCTTCCAGAACCTTTAAGGAAGTGCAGGGAGGGAAGTCTTTTTGTTCTGGTTATTGTTATATCTACAATTGGTGCCTGGGCCTGCAGCAGGAAAATCATGTTGACAATAGCACGATAGAAAAATAGAAAGAAACTGAGTCACTGCTGACATCTGCGAACTTCTAAATTAACTAGCCCTGGAATGCCCTTCCACTCGTGTGATATGAGATAATACTAAATCCTCTCAATTTTAAAGCTGTTTTGTATTGCATTTTCTATTATTTGCAGCTGAAAGCATCCTAACAAATATAATGTATTATCAATAAGTGAAAATGATTTATTTAACATGACATGAACATGCCTCATTTTAAGAAGATATGAAAAAAATTAAAATTCTAAAATCAGGAGGTTAATATCTGTAATACAGATAAATTGTTTATATTAAATGGATTCACCACAGGTTTCTTAAATACTGACTTCCCAGTCAGTGACTATAAAATATGATTTGATTTATTAAAATTAAAATGATATACAGCTTTTCAGCCCTATTTCACTAACATATTTCTACGAGAATGCTCCTTAATTTATCAAAATAATTCACCTCTGAGTTCCTCTAAGCAACATGCCATCTTGTCTACAAAAATATAATTTTACAGATGGTGGTGGTGTGCTACTTACCACCCAGACAGACAGTAATTTAGCTAAGCATTTTTCTTTGCAGTGTAAATGAAAACCTGTTCAAAGTGCTTGCAAGTTTATCAACCAAATCATAAGACCTAAGAGGAAGTAGATGTTTCTGTTACATTGTCTGTCTAGTAGAATTCTCAGCTTCATTGGTAGGCACTCAAATACTACATCTTAGCTATGTGATCTTGGACAAGTAATTTAACCTCTTCAAAGTATCGCTAATGCTAATTTTTCCCGTCTCTAGATAGGAATTTTTCTTGTCTCTAGGTAGGACTATTCTTATCTCTAGTGGTGGTTGTTATCAGTGGATCTGCCTTTTTCGAAGGCCATTCCGATCTCTCTAGTCCTTTCTTATGTTACCAAAATGCTCTATCGCAAAAACATTGAGCTTACATGTATAACTTGTACTGTTTTTAGAGAACTCTTGTCTTGTGCACCTTTCCACTGTCCCAGTGGTGGGCTGAGTTGACTATTTGCCGGGAAGGGAGATAGTATTCTAACCAAGAGTGATATATCATTTCACCCCTGTGTTACTTTCCATTAAACCATTGACCCGTACAGAACCTTTTAGCTGTAGTTTCATTTGCTTACATCACTGTGATCAGTGGTTAGAACTGTAGATGTTCATTAGGGAAAATGATTAATATCTTTCATTAAGGACATTAAAATGCTGGTTTGAATTTTCCTTTTGTTCAGGCTCATGAAACACCAAAGCTTTTCCTAGCCTTGCGATGGGAGATGAGAATATGCTCTATATCTGTCTCTTACCCAGATCTTTTTCAGAAAGAATATAGGCAATGTTAGCTAAGCAGTTAGATGGGAGCAATATTCAGTTCTTTGCCAAGAGAGATCCAGGATTCCAAACACACCGATTCAGCAGACCACACTGAGATTATCTAAAACTGAAGAAGGGCTCAGGAATCCATCAGAACACATGATAATTTAAATAAAATTCAAATCCCACTGGCCAGGAGAGAATCAGGGGACATTAGAGAAGGAAGGAAACTTAGAGGTCATTGTATCCAATGTTTTGCTGAGCTTCACCTCTCTGATATAAAATGAGGACAGGGAGTGCACAGGAACACTTCAGTTTTACTGATTCAGTAGAACTTGTGAAAGCTTTTATTGGTGCAAAATGAGGCTTTCTCATTGACTCTAAATAGGCTTATTAGCAGCACATAGAAGGATTTCCATCGTGATCTTCTCTTTGTCCCTAGTCAGAGCGAGGGTGTAGGTCTGAAGCAGGCTGATAGCTGTGAAAGTGAAAGGTACCAGCAGACTGGAGTGCAGAGAATGGGCTGGTCGCCAGCTTTGGGTTCAGCACCCTGAGGAGTGTCATTTGTCTGAGCTACTTTTGTGAAACAAAAGCCCTCCTTTGTGGATTTGTACCTAATGAAAGGGAGTAGTGGTGTAGCTGATTCGCACTAGCAGAAAAACAAATAATTCATACTAGTTTAGGATGACCACCTACGCCCTCTTTTTCAGGAGCATTAGTTTACATGTCAGTACATGGCCAACATTCTGGGAATTCTGGCTAGATGCTTCCCAGAGGATTTTTATTAATTAGTATGAAGGTTTAATTCAGTATACTCCAAAAAACTGTTTTGCTTCTTCTCCCCTGCCTACTGGCAGAAAATGTCCCTCCTACTGATTTTTTTGTGGGATCCATCTACATCCTCCCTAAGACAGACACAAAATGGACTACAGACTGCTGTGCTGGCTGCATGACTCACATTCTTCCCCAAAGGGCCTCGGGTTTGATTAAATGTTTAAATGACCTTTTAGGACAGATGATTATGGGCATGGGCAAACAATTTGTTCTTCCAGCTCTTAATAACTTTGGGGGGTGTTTGGGGTAAGTATAGACAGAGTTGGGAAGACCCAGATATCATTAGAGGTGAGGATCATGAGGATGATAATCCTTTGATATAAATAACCAGTGACTATAATTTGCGAAAAGAGGGGCAAAATTCAACACAGTTCCTCATGACCAGCCCCTCCCCTCCCTCTCAAAGACAGACACACATGGTGTGTTCTGTCACTGGTGATTTTCTTACCACACAGGAGCTCCAGTGTTCCTCAAGGACCACAGCCCTGCGCTCAGGGAACTTTGCCCGTTGATTCTCTGGGCAGTTCAGTACTATCTTTCACGTGGCAAGTATAATCCAAGAGTAGGTTTACATCAAGGAAATCTCTAGGCAAACACTTTGTGCATTTGGAAACTACACATAATCTCATTATTCAGTCTGTCCTTATGGAATGTTATAAATTGGCTACAGGTTTTACTTCTCAAGTCTTAGGTATCTATCTTCAGTTGACTTTTTTTCCTTGAGAAGCAGTCTTTCTTGGTTTGATTTTCAGTTACATCCCATCCTCATTTTGGGGTCTGGATTGAAAGCTTCCTTTTCAAGAAACCCAGATGGACCACATCTTAATCCATCAGGTTCTTAGCATCACATCTCTTGAGTGAGTCCACCTTGATGAGACACATTTCTAGAATGATGCTTCCCTATCCTTTCAAAATATAGCCTACCCTTCTTTTGGCCCTTTTCTTTGCTGCTCTAGGACACTCATTCATTGCCACTCAGAATAAACACGAGGCAAACATCCACGTTTAACTTCGCGTTTTATATATTTTATTACCTGGAAAGCTGGCTACATAGGAACTATAGTAACTTAAGGATGGGGGTATTATTCAAGAAATCTCCATACATATATGTTTTGGCAAAATTTTGACTCTATAAGATAAATTAACTATGAAGATTTTTTTGAAAAATATGTATTCAGTGGCTTTTCATTTATGTTACTGTGCTTTTACTCTGTAGGCATTAATAGATTCATGTGGCCTGCTCATAAATTAATGTAATCTGTTTATACTATAGAGGTAGTATAAACAGAGGTATAAAATGGTATAAGGGGTCTAAAATTATCTGGAATTTTGCTTCTCTGTTTTCTTCATTTGTTGGTTCAAGCACTTAACTGGTTGATCTCAAGATGGGTCAATGGGTATGACAAGGGTATATGTAATTCTTGTCAATAATGTGCGAAAGCTCAGATTTAACTTTTCAGTTTATACAAATATGCAGAATGACCCTATCATCAATGTCTCTGTGTTAAAACACCTGCTGTGGCTTCATGATAGAGATCTTGTTTTGGAATTAGCCAGCTTAACTAAAGCAGAACATCACTGTACCTACACAGGGTTACCTGGGTTAATTGTGGTTACAAAGGGTAGGATGAAAATTGTACCATTATAATCACCCCACCCTATTTATGAGGCACCTTGAAAGAAATGATATTGTGCCAAGTGCCGCAAAGGATAAGAAAATGCAGTCCCCTGCCCTTCAGAAGCTTATATTTCCAAGAGGATAAAAAAAAACAAACCTGCCTTCACATTCAGATAAGAGCCTTTGTTATTACACAAATTGGGCTTCCTCATTTTATTTCAGAAAAGTTTTATTTGAGGGTAGAGATGGTTGGGCTAGAAATGCCCAAACATCCCCATGTCACTCCTGTTCCCTGAGGGTTTAAAGCCATTCTTGAATTAGTGAATATTTATCAAAAATCAAAAATTTAATCAGATGTGTTTATGAAATGATCTCGACTTAATTTCTCTATTAAAGCTAAGTTCATTCTCTGTTTCCTATGCTTTAATGTCCCATGATCTTCTGCTACCAAAACCAATAAGACTCCCCTGGGCTTTTCTTCCTCCCTATCTCCTAGGTCTATCAAAGACATTGAGGTACTGATTTAGATAGTTACAGCTAGGCTATTCCCCTGGCTATTCTAAGGGTACAGAGAACAGGAAGGAGCATGGTGGGATTGGGGGGCTAAATCTTGGATTGATTTTGTACTCCTTTCTACATTGATGGTTGCCTCTTGTTAGGAACTTTTATTTTTAGAAGTTAGGACTGAGTTTGTGGTTGCATGTTGTGTGTGCATTTCAACCCTAGGAAATTCTGAGTTTATCCAGTTCTTCACTAGGCTTTTAAACTACCTAGCATGTCACTGTAGGAACATGCCGGGGAGGAGTGATGAATCCCACTGGGGTCCCTGCAAAGCCAGTTGTGCTACAATAATTATTGCTAATGGATAAGGACCCAAACTGAGACGCTGTTTTTGAAGGAGGTGTTGGGTAATGTGGGGTTTGTGCAGAGGTGTTGGTTCATTGCTCATGATATCTTGAGCTCACACTCAGGACGAACAGTTGGAAAGCAAGAGTCAGCTTTGGATACAGAGGTATATAGGCAGTAGCTGCCTATAGTATAGGACTTTGGGTATTCAGAAGGACATTCTGTTCTTGGAAATACTTTTCTTACCTGTTTGCTGATGAGTGAGACTCCAGGAAGAGGACACAAAGCCCCCCAACTTGTCTTACCTGCCTGACTAGGTCAGAACTCCTTGCTAGATGCCGATAGAGAACTGTACTCACTTTTACATAATTACTTAATTATACTTTATTTATGGATTATTTGTTTGATTGATTCCCTGTTAAGTTGTAAGCTCCATGAGGATAAAGAGCATGTCTTTGTCACTTACCTTCATGTCCACTGTGTCTGCCACTTAGAAGACACTGGATAAATATTTGTTGAATGAATAACAGCCTAAAAATACTTCCGTAGTAGGTAATGCATTTATTAAGTTTACAGTACAGTGAAAGACAGTTCTCTCCAGTGGAACATGATCTCCCAAGTCATATCTAGTTGCTACATGGGCTCTAAAGTTGTGAGATTGGACTATGACTCAATATGTGCATAAACTCTTCAACAAGTAACATGCTTCGTTTTCCTTTAAAGTGAGAGAATAAGGATGAAGAAAGACAAAGAAACAAGTGAAAGGTTTATTTAGCTACTGATATCCAGTTTTTGGTTGAAAAAGTGTTTAGGTTGCTTACATTCTATTTACTCATGAAATTCTTATGTAAATATTTCTATCTTGGACCAAGGTTTATGCAGTTAATCTGGCTGTTCTTTTTTTTTTTTCTTTGATTTTCTTTATTTAATCCACTCATTTAATCTCTCTGGTGAGTGGCATTCAGTGTTTGGTTGTGCAAAGTGACCCCATGTCTCCATCTTTTAAGGAAATGTTCTCAAATGACTCAATTTTTTAAAAAAGATTTTACTTCTTTGGAATAAAAGAACATGAATGGTGGTGGGAGGGTGGGTAGGGGCAGGGGGAGAGGGAGAAGCAGGCTCCCCACTGAGGAGGGAGCCTGACTGGGGGGTCAATCCCAGGACCCTGGAATCATGACCTGAGGTGAAGGCAGTTGTTTAACGCACTGAGCCACCCAGATGTCCTGGCTCAGTCAATTTGAACACAGTTTTGTATTGTGTGTTTTATTCTTAATATGTAAATGATTTCTATCATATTGGTAACTAGTGCTCATGAGGATGATGATTTTTAACTAAATTCTAGGGAGCTAAAAGTAAAAATCACAACTTATTTTCTTGCTGTGTACGATCTTATGGCAGATATATTTGAGTACTCTTTTTCATCCTTGATCCTTTCTTACTAAGCTATCTGTATTATCTCTAATCTGATTTTATGTTTTCATTATATTTATATATATAAATGAATATTATATATTTATACATACATGTCTTGTATGTATAAATATATAATATATATACACACAATATATATATTGTCTGTGTATATATATTATATATATATTTGTACTACTGGGTTTTTTTTTTTTTTAGAAAATATGGTTGGAAAATGTCTTATCTTTCTATCTCTCTATTGATTATCTCTCTATAGATCTATCTTTCTATCTCTAAACCAAGATTTTGGATCTCTACCTAACAAATAGGTGTGGAACACATCAACATAATTTCAGACATGAGCTATTTTGGGTTAAAGGATTTCTTTTGTCTCTGTGACTTGGCTTCTTCAACTTGGTATGATTCCGGCTGAGTCCTCCTTCTAGCCAGTGTCAGAGTTTTTGTGTACTCATTTGGCTACTGAAAACCCACCTGACATGCAGCCTCATCAGAATGCAGGTCAGCAATTACCCTTCTCGGTATGAAAACAACAACTGTTTTTGTAGAGATGGAAGAAATGTTAGAGATTATTTATCCGGTATCCTTCTTTTTACAGATGAGGAAACTGGAATCAATGGAAATAAGTAATTTGTCTCAGGCCAGAGAAGGGACTCCAGACCAGAAATCCCATTTATCTCCTTATCTTACAGTGAATTGCTGCTAATGTGATCTACTAGTTTGAATGATTTGGGCACACCATTCTATTTGTCTTTCTGGCGTCAAAATAAAAGAAGGCCTAGTTAGTTTTACTTTCCTCTACCCATTGCATGTTGAAGTGAGGCTCAATATTCTATTGTAAGTTCCGAATGTTGATCTAGCTTAGCATAATCAAGTCTAAGAAGATGAAGGGGACTATGAATCATCTATCTAAGCCAAACACCTAAATTAGCTGTGTAATTTTCTGTCTGTGAAGCTTTTTGAGTTTTGTTGTGGTGTTCTGGATTCAGGCCAATCAGGAATGACCCTTGAGTCCTGATTCTATCTAGTCAGTTCCTACCTGACCAAGGAGAACATTTGGACATTAACGGTAGTTCTTACTTTCCTGTGACTGATTCCATTAGAAATAGCTACCTGAGGCCAGCGTTCGGGTCTCTTTTGATCTAATTATCCTACAGACATGGCTTTAGTGTTCTCCTTGACTTTTGAAGACTGCCCCCGGGCACAGGGACACAACAGATGCCATTGAGGTTGAATAGTGTTGCAGTCATGAGGATTCTATTTTGTATTCTTGGGGATAGATGATTTTTCTCGATGGGATGCCAGAGTAGGAAATTTTTATGGTCCCAAATGTACCCACAACATTTAAACATCAGGAAAGTCTCCTATTACAGAAATTCTCTTGAAAATTGCACTCAGGAGGATCAAACTGTTCCCAGTACAGACACTTGACCTTGGGGCGCCTTGGGTGGCTCAGAACATTAAGTCTCTGCCTTCAGCTCCAGTCATGATCTAGGTCCTGATCTCAGGGTTCTCGGATCCAGCCTCTGCTAGGCAGAGAGCCTCCTTCGCCCCTCTCCCCTACCACCCCCTCCCTGCCTGCCCCTCTGCCTACTTGTGATCTCTGTCAAATAAATAAATAAAATCTTAAAAAAAAAGAGTAAAGACTCTTTCTTTCTTTTCTTCCCACCTTCCTTCCTCCTTTCTCTCTCTTTCTCTCCCTCCCTCCCTTCCTTCTTTATACTTTTCCCTTCCTTCCCTCCCTTCCTTCAGTTCCCTCTCCTTCACTTCCTTCCTTCCTCTCTCTTCCCCCTCTTTCTTTAGTTCTCTATGTATTTATTTATTTATACCCCTCTCATAACAGAAATCAGTACAGAATCTCATCTCTTTCCAGTGAACATGACATGCAATCTTTATAAATGTTCTCCTCTCAGCTTTTAAGTTCCTTTTTCTAGTGGAGTCAAATTGACCACAGATTTTTATAGGCTCTCCCTAGTATTCTTGTTTCTTATTATTTAAGATATTCAAATGTTAAGAATTTGTAATGAGAAGAAGCTCAAAAAGCAGAATAGCCCCCTTCTAACGTGTTTAACGATACAGAAATGTCAGCCAGAATACTTTTTCACATTTGCCTTTTTTTTAAATCAAGGAGGTTTAATTTAGAGACATAAAGCAAAATAAGCAAACACTTGGAGCTATAAATTTCTGGGTTAATCCAAATACATAAAGCATTAAAAATGTCAGACACAGACTTAAATGCAAACTGACAGGGAAGAAAAAAAATCTGTTTATGTACTTCAAGCCCCAAACCAAAAGCAAAATTAAAATTTGTGCTGACCCTTCTCCCTTGGGGCTGCAGATGTCACTGCTGTCCAGGGCACCGTCTGTTACTGAGTGGAGGAAGAGAAATGGCATCCAAGTCACTAGTGTAAAATAAAATAGTCTGCCTGCCAAGTTCTAAAGATGTTCTGCCATATTTTTTAAGGCAAGGGGATATGGGGGGAGATGAGCTACAAAGGTGACCACTAAGATGCATTGATTCTTATCTTTGATGGTTCATTCTTTTATGATAAGAGGTTTTATGAGTCAGTTTTATTATACTGAGTAATTTTCATTTAGTCAATAAGTAGTTACCATTTATTTATTGCTTATTGTGCCAGATATTTTATATACATTTTTATTTTAGTATTCAGAATTATTCTATAAATGGAGTATTATTCCTACATTAAAGATAAGGAAGCTCAGCCTCTAAGTAAATGAAGTTGCTCAAAGCAACATAGCTTCAATTTCAGGGAGGTTTGTAGCTGTTCTCTCACTCTGAAATTACTACCCTCCGGAAGGCTACAGCTTAACTGGGGACCATGCAAGTTCTCCACTTGCCATGCTCCCACCCATCTTCCACATTTCTGTGTCTTCCCTGAGTCCTGGGAACCTCACCTTTGAAGACTGCACAACCAGGACTCTCTTCCCTTTATCTTTATCTTGGGCTTGGCCAATGGAAGGCACTAGAAGGATATCGGATGGTGAGAGGAGATAGAGGTGGCATGTTTCCCCTCTACGTCCTGCTTTGACCCTGTGCCCTGGCTGTGGTGATGTTGTTTTAGGCTGTCATTCCTTCCAGGCTGCCCTCTTCCATGCCTCCTGCTTTAACTGGGGTCCTGGGGAATTGCTACTGCTTTTCTTTGTTTCTCATCCCTATCAGTAGTATTGTCTTCTCACTGTTGCTAGTCTCTGGATGGTTCACCATCTTGTTTGTTCTTTAACTCTGTCTACAATTTGGTAAATAACTCCTTCATTAGAATCTCTTCATTTGAACCATCTGGGATGAGTTCTGTTTCCTTCTGGGACCTGATTAATATAGAGACTAATAGTATACCCAGATGAAAATATGTCAAAGATAATTTGCAGAGCAGGTTGAGAAGCTCTAAATTAGGATCGCCAGCATGCCAAAGGGCACTGAAAGTTGATTTTTTTTTAAACTAATGTAGAATCTGCCTTAAGGAGACATAAGAGACTAAGATGCTGAGAGGGGAAAGACTTTAAGAGACTGTTATATACAAGCACTAGAGAATTGTGATAAGTTTTGAACTTGTGATAAAAGCTGTCTTTGGGGAAGATTTTTCTAGCAGCCATTTGCAGGAAGAGTGGAAGTGGGAAGAAAAGTTGATGGCAGGGAGAAGAGCTACAAAGCTTTTAAAATAAGCCAGTGGTAAAGTGACTGGAGATAGGCTTGGATTGTGGCTTGTAGGTATGGGAAATAAAGAAAGAAATATAGCAAAAAAAAAAATATATATATATATATATATATATGTCACTTGAGTTTGCATTCTTGTCCCTGTGATACATTTGCTTTAAGCTGGTGTAAGCTCTTCACATGTGGAGGGCCCATATGCCTTGATGTAACATTAGATCAAATTGCAGAAGTTAAATTTGGAATTAGGCAGTATTTGGTTGTAGTGAACATCATTCCCCTTTCTAGCTCTTGGACTTTATGTGGAAGCACTTAAAGTCCTAAGAGGCTAATTTCAGTTCAATCTATTTATTTGACAATATTTTAGATAACTTAATTTTCTGTTTCCAGATGATCAGGCTTCTCAACTTGAAATCCAAGGGCATTATAGACTTCAAGGAAATTGCTTATGCATTTAGACTATTGAACCTAGGAAGAGTAATCCTATAAAAGCCCCATCATTGCTGAAAGGTTTTCCTAATTCTGTATTCCTTCTGAGTGTTTATTTGAAAATGTTCTCTTTTGGTAGGGAGGTTAGTGAGCTGATGTATATTGAGCTTTAACCACTTATTCATTCATTCATTCATTCACTCACTCATCTAATAAAGATTTTAGTAAATAGTTATCAGGCATATTTATGTTTTACCCAAGTGGCCTTTAACTTAATATTCATCCATTCAATCATTGGTCACTTATACTGAAAAGTTTATAGAATTTGGAATTAGGCAGGGTTGGGTTCAAACTGACCTTTGCCAATTTCTGGCAGGGTTGTCTGGGCAAATCATTTTTTAAGCTCCCTTTTGGGTTATGTAAGATAATTTTTGTAAAGAATCTGCATCATGACAGGGAAAAGGCACTCAAATAGGAGTTTAATCCTTCCAACTTTATATTATCAACAACTTTATATATACACATAAATACAGAAGGCTCCAAGATGGATAAGTTAATAAATAAATGGAAGTATGATATCTACTCTTAAGTATAATTATAGATATTAGACAAAATACAAAACTGTTTAAGTATATGAGAAAATTAATATAATAAAGAAGATAATACAGTATAACTTTTTTCCTGTTATTTAACTGGTATAAAATTAATTTCTTGAATCTTGTATTTTGTCAATTAATATGATAATGTATGTTGTGATATACTGCTTTGCCTGGAGAAGAAAAAAATAATTATAGCCATAAAACATTTAAGAAAATTCTGGAAAATAGGAGTAATAGAATTAATCTTTTCAAACATTTCCCAAATGTGTTTTAAATGGCTTTCCTGAAGGAGAGAGAGTGGGGGGAAAAAAAAACTTGCAGATATAATTACAGATAAGACCCATGCATATTATTAGAAGGCTTAAAAATAAACATGCATATTCATAGCTAAATTGTTAATTAACACTCCCAGAATTTTTGTTTAATACAAGCAAGTTATTTTAATGGGGTTAGGGCAAAAACAAAATGATAAAGATCTAAATATGTGGCTATTTAACCAACACTGAAAACTTGACAACCCTGCCTCTCTCCCTCCCATAGACATAAACAATTAAGCATCATAATCGTGTTTTTTAAAGAATAAGGAAGGGCAAATAAAAAGAGTGTATTGAGATATGTCACTTTAAGTCTTTGGTGTATTGATGAGTTTTGAACCCTCAGGGTATTTGAAAGAAAGGCTGATGGAACTGAGAGGAAGAAGACCTGGGCTGAAGTCCTATCCCTGTCACTCAATAGCGATGTGAACTCTGAACTGTTCTGAACTCTCTCAACTTCTGTGAAATGGAGATAATGTTTCCTGCACAGCAGCCTCAGAGTTATTGGGGGAAATCATGTGGAAATGAACTATAGCTGTCAACAGGTTTTATGAGCTGTAAATTACCTTATATATTTGAGGCATTTATTCATTTATTCACTCATTTGCCAGTGGAGCTGTGCGTAGTATTAGGCATATGGAGTGGGCATTGATAAGGTACATGAGATAGAGGAAGCAGTGTGTCCTCATGATTAGAGGGTATGGACTTTGAAGTTAGACTGACCTGAAGTAATTCAGGGCTCACCACTCTGTGATCCCGGACAATCACCTCCCATCTCAAACTTTCATTTGGCCAATCACTTCATCATCTTACAACCATTTCCTTAACATTAAGATAGTAAAACACCATACATTTCACAGGGGAGTTGTAAGGATCTGAGAAATATCAAGCATTTAGCTTAACACATGGAAAGTACTCTGTGACAACTGGCAGATATCAACTCTTCAGATGTTTTCATTGTAATCAGGGAGAGCAGACGTTCACACCAATAATGATAGAGCATAGGAACATGGGAAAGAGTAGCACAAAGAACATTGGAACATCATAGTAGAACTGTAAACACTTTCAGCTGGAATGATTGGTAAAGATTTTGGAGAGAGGTAAATATTTAGGGTGAATCTTAAAGGGGTCATTTCATAGGAAGAGATATGGTTGTTGGACAGCATTCCCCAAAAAGGGAAAGGACTAGGCTCCAACTTAAAGATGAGATAGACCAGTAGTCCAGCCATCTGTGTTAGCGTTGCCCAACAAAACTTTTTGTTATGATGGAAATGTTCTAAAGATGTGCTGTGCACTGTGGTAGCCACTAGCTACATGTGGCTATTGGGCATTTAACATGTGCATCATGTGACAAAGGAACTTAATTTTTAATTTCTTAGCCACTTTAATTTTCTCAGCCACTTGTGACTGTTGCTGGCCTAGACCATAGGCTACATGAGGAGTGTTGTTTGGTAAGACCCAAACAGCTTGCCAAATTTGGAAGAACTGCCAGATGAACAAGTTTAGATTCCAGAATGGAATCAAATATATCTGGAAGCAAGAGAAGAAAAAAAAAAAAATTAGCAAAGGAGACCACAAAGTAGCAGAGTGGGAAAACCAGGAAGCCAGTATGGAATGAGTGTTAAAGAAAGGCTTGCCTTGTACTGTTAGTCTAGAAGCACACTGGTGCTGCTAAATTTTGTTAGACTTGGCAATTCAGAGATTGTTAGAGATCTTCAAAAGAAAAAGTTTCCACTGAGTAGTGGAGGTGAAAAGATTATTGCCAGGATTAAGGAATGAGGTATATTGAGTAGGTGGCAATATGGACCAAAATCTTTTTGAACAAGTTTGTGAGTTAAAGAATAAAACATTAGGAAGTAGCAGGCTGAGACAACATCAGGCAGCAGGAGATCAGCTAGATAGCCTATCAAACCATTCTGAACACCTACGAATCCAACAGGAGATTGAAGAGAAGAAAAACAACAATTCTAGAAACAGAAAATCGACCACTTTCTAAAAGGTAGGACCAGCGGAGAAGTGAATCCAATGCGACGGGAAGATAGACCCCAGGGGGAGGGGCCGGCTCCCGGCAAGTGGCGGAGCACAAAATCAGGACTTTTAAAAGTCTGCTCCATGGAGGACATCGCTCCAGAGGCTAAACTGGGGTGAAGACCTCACGGGGACAGCGTGGACTCAGGTCCCGCGGGGTCACAGAAGGATCGGGGGTGTCTGAGTGTCACAGAGCTCACAGGTATTAGAGCGGGGAAGCTGGCTGCGGAGACAGAGCCGAGGTTTCCTAGAGCCGTGGTCTGTGACACGGGCCGGTGCTCTGTGCAAGGGGTTCCCACAAGATCCGGAGAGACTCCGACCCAGGAGAGCTCAGGGATCTATGGGGTTCGGAGACTCCAGGTGGGACTCTGCCAGAGACAGAGACGGTCACAGGCTGGGTGAGCTCAGAGCACTCCCAGAAGCCAGTGAGATGGGACTGATTACGCACGATTTTCTCCGAGCGTGGTCTCGGAGCGTGGTCTCCGAGCACGAACGGAGGCTGGGGAGATGGGAGTGATTAAACGCTTTTCTCTGAAGGCGCACTGAAGACTGGGGCCCCTAGCTCTCGGCTCCTCTGAACTGGAGATTGGGAGGCCGCCATTTTCATTCCCGTCCTCCGGAACTCTACGGAAAGCGTTCAGGGAACAAAAGCTCCCGAAAGCGAACCTGAGAGGATTACTTAGCCCGGCCCCTGGTAAGGGCGGTGCAATTCTGCCTAGGGCAGAGACACTTGAGAATCACTACAACAGACTCCTCCCCCAGAAGATCAAAGAAATCCAGCCAAGACCAAGTTCACTTAACAAGGAGAACAGCGGATTCTTATCTGGACAAAATGACAAGGCGGAAAAACTCACCACAAAAAAAAGA
>RCUC01108175.1:0-15535 GCA_003697995.1 Taxidea taxus jeffersonii
TCCTTGACCAGCCCCACCTTTCTCCTTCTCAGAACTTCATCTGTTGTATTTTTCCAGGAAGGGAGTTGAAGAATCTGGTTAAAAGAAAGAATGTTGCAGATAGAAGAAGAGTGTACATTGAGAAACATTAATAAACTCACATTCTCAGTTCAGACTATAATCTCTTCCCTCTCTCCAAGTGAATGACTTATATGAACACTTCTCACACTGACACTCCTATGGACAAGAAGGGAGAAGGTGCAACCAGAGAATCTGAACATGTAGCAGGAAGTTAGAGACCTCGGACCACCTGATGGCCAAGGCCTCCCTGTCCTTTGGCGATATCATTGAATTGATTTACTCTCTGGACCCAAGTTCAGCGGGTATGACTCATCCTCCCACCCAAGAGCTCTACAGACTTCTCAGGACTTACATGCATGCACTCCTGAGAAGGCTCCATAGCTGGTCCAGGCTAAGGAAAGGCCATGTTATCCACTTTTACTTTTCCTGATATATATGTATATTAACATACAAAATGATTCACCAATGTTCCTGAATATATACTAACAAAATAAAAGCCCAGCCACTCACAGAAGTCAATCAATTGTGAAATAATTCATATTGATATTTATATCAAAGGTTATAAAATAACAGAATTAGTTGCCCCTAATCGTTATGACTTTCCTTTAAATCGTGATTCTCTAGTGGAGTGATTTTGCTTCCCAAGTGACACCTGGTGATGCTTCGATACGTCTGTGGTTGTTATAATGGGGTAGAGGGATGCTATTGGCATCTATCGTGTAGAGGCCTGGTACACTACATCCAATAATGCACAAGACAACCTCTACAACAAAGAATTATCCAGAACAAAGTATAGATAGTGCTGAGGCTGAGAAAACTTGGTTTAAATCTTGAAATATTTCTTTTTCTCATATTCTTCACCAGGAATTTTCTACTCTATTTTATGATCTTTTTCATAGTTAATGATACATTTTAATATGACCATTATTCATCTTTATTTATATGCCAATTTCTATGAGACAATTTGCCAAAGTTGTTTTTACAGATTTTTATTCACTAAACAAAAATAATTTAGTTGTCCTTAGATCTAGGGACATTATTAAATTTAAACCGAGAGTCTCCATTTTGTATTTCACAAAAGAATCACATGTATTAAAAAACAAATTATTCTGGAGTATGCTTAACATATGAAAATATGTTAAAGTTTTAAGTGAAAAAGATCTTTGGGATGTAGTTTGGTTCAAAAACTTCAAGGTAGCTAACAGATCAGATTTCTATGCCCAAGGAAACACTACTTGTTTTTGATGCCTTTAGAAGACAAATGCTGAAAATAATGCTTTTATTTGGCCTTTTCCTTGTTTTATTTCCAAATTTGACCTATGTTTCATTTTCTTTCTTTAAAGCAAGTATGAAATAAGAACTTATCAATTATTTACTATTTGGTAGCTGGTTTGAAGGTTTAAAAAGCACTGCTCTCAGACCATTAGGCAGATTTCTAACTAAACAGATGGGCCTTAAACTTGTTTTACAAAATTTATATTTTACCAAATGGGAATAAATAGAGGTAAATAATCACTTAACCAGTGCATATATTTAGAAAGAAGTTTCTCTTCTCTTTTTGCAAACCTGTCATGTGACAGTGTTCCACATCTCGCACATGAATTTAGAAAGACAACCATTTCAACTTGAATTACTGTCACTTATAGTATATACAATTCTCTTTAGTTTACAGCACACTTTAATGCCAGCTGCATCTGGATTTTCACATGAATCACATCTCACTTGTCTTTCCACAACTTTGAAATGTGTCAGCATACATATTAATGCCATTGCACATATTTATTTACTATGCTATACTACGCTCACATTTTAAAAATATGTGGCATTTCCCATTAGAAGTTAATGACAAAAAGAAATTGTTGTGTTTTTCTAATGCCTATGTCCCCCCAAAACTGACCTTTTCTGTTGGCTTATTAATGGATCCTTAAGGCACTAGAGCCACATTGTCCCACAGAAATACAATACAAGCCACAACTATCATTTACATTTTTCTAGTAATCACATTAAAAGAAGTCATAAGACATGGGTGAAATTAATACATAATAGTGATATATTTTATTCAACCCAACATATATGTAAAGTATTAGCATTTCAGGGTGCCTGGGTGGCTCAGTGGTTAAAATATTATCATTTCAACATATAATCAATGTAAAAAGCTATTAATGAGATAATGAGATATTTTACATTTCTTTTCACACTAAGTCCTCAAAATCTGGTGTGTAGTTACAACATACCTCAATTTGGAAGCCAAGTAGTCACTGGAAATACTTGATCTGTGTTTAGATGTCATAAAATTTACAGTTCAAAAAGTAGATTTACAGGAGCTCCTGGCTGGCTCATTCAGTAGAGAATGCCACTCTCAATATTGAGGTCATGTGTTCCAGCCCCATTGGGGGCCACGTTTACTTAAAAAAAAAAAGTATATTTACATACCTAAGTTGTTCCAAACAATCTTGAGAGTATTCTAGTCACTGAATCAAGTACCAAGAGTCATTTTCCTAAATATTTGCATCCACAGTGACAAATAATTAATTTGGACTTTATGCAAAAGCATGCCAATTTTAAAACTACATTGAGTTAAACAAATTCACTAATTCTGTGTCAACTCAGTATTATTAACATTGAATTTAAATGGATATTGCATTAAGTCAAAAAACAACTCTCAATTTATCTGTATCAGCAAAGCTTCTTTTCTTGTACTTTTGTAGCCAATTTACATAATTCTGTCTATTATAATTAAAGTCTTTTGCATATTCATTCATGCTAGAAAAACGTGTCAAATCATTATTATTGATTTATATTATGAAAAGTTTCAATTTTAACATAAATTCTCTTACCTGAGTAGCTAGATCACAAATAAGCTTATTTTTCCCAAATATCAGTCTTACAGGTATTCTTTTCCAATAACAGTAAACAAATAAACTATTATTATCACATTTTACTGAATTTTAATTAACTCTAGCCCATGGTGACTCTGCATTTCAATGGCCTGGAGTTAAAGGCTTTTAATCCTCTCCTTTCCCCAAGTAAAGCTACCTGCCCACATGTAGCTTCAAGTAGTGGCAAATCTGCAAGTCAGGGAGCCCAGATGGTGCCTTCTTCATTAGCCAAAGTAATGGATGACATATACATCAAATCAATTTGTTTTTCTACTTGTGAATCTATTGTTTCACATTTCTTTTGTTTATTTAGAAATTTCAGCCTCATCTGAAAAATCCTCACTGTTTGAAACAGGGGCTTTATTCAAACACATCTTTATCCAAACAAGTTTATTAGATCACCTGTTGGAATATATTTTTACTCTTATTTCCAAGTCAGCCAGGAACTTGTGGGGCTAACGTATTGCAATGAGATCTTTCCACAAACGCAGGTCTCTAGGTCTCCCGGAAAATAATATAAATCTAAGGCTTTGGTTAAAAAAAAAAGTTTCTCTGGGAACTCATATGTCCTATACTGTCTGCATAATTATATTTCTAGGCTCTGTGAATTTGGGGGTAAGAATTAATAAATAAGGAAACATATGCCCAAGGTTTGTATGTGAAATCTTATAGCAGTATTATTCATAATGGCCAAACAAAAGAAACATAAAAAAAAAAAGCATCAGATGTCCAGCAACTGATGAACTAATAAACAAAATGTGGCATATCCATACAATTAAATATTATCCCTCGCCAAAAAGGAATAAAATCCCGATACCTGCTATAACATGGATACACCTTGAAAGCATTATGCTGAGTGAAAGAAGCCAGTTGCAAAGGCCATATATCATAGGACTACATTTGTGTGAAATGTCCAGAATAGGCAATTCCATAGAAACAGAATATACATTCGTGGTTGCCAGGGACAAGGGGGAGGGAAAATGGGAAATGACTACTAATGCATATTGAGTTTATTTTGGTTGTGATGAAAATGTTCTGGAATTAGTGGTGATACCTGCAGAACTTCGTGAACATACTAAGGTCCACTGAGTTATATACTTTCAATGGGTGAATGTTATGGTATGTGGATTATATTCAGATAAATTTGTCATTGAACCAATGATTTTTAAAGATATCTGTAGTATTTTCTACAGCCTTTATTAGCAGGGGAACCTTCCACCTTCATAACACCCCAGCCTGTCTTAACCAATAAGCTACAGTCTGTTTCATTAATTTTGCGTGAAACAAATTATTTTTGCATTTTGAATGTTCCAACTAGACTAGTAGACAAAAGACCTGGATTTTTCTTTACTAAAATCTGCCACTTTTTGAGCTTTATGAATTTGGACCAACTCTGACCTTCGATTTCTTCATCTACTAAAGTGGCAATGGAGCTGATGACCTGGGTCAGGTGTGCTTAATAAATATTAGTTTCCCTGTATATGTGAGTAGATGGAACCTGATGATTTGAAAGGACTCTGCCACCTTTCTCCCAGAGAACAGCCAAGTACTGCTGGAGACAATCACTCAACAGGTCATGGTCATGAATCTCAAATGAGTACTCGGCACTGCCAGGAATCCTCTTCTGCTGCTCCAATCAGCGAATTCTCCCATTCTGATTGCTGGCCGTATCAAACCTTATCCACTCTTAAAAATCAATCCCATGGACGCCTGGGTGGCTCGGTTGGTTAAGCGGCTGCCTTCGGCTCAGGTCATGATCCCAGCGTCCTGGGATCGAGTCCCACATCGGGCTCCTTGCTCGGCAGGGAGCCTGTTTCTCCCTCTGCCTCTACCTGTGCTCGCTCTCTCTCTCTCTCTAACTAATAAATAAATAAAATCTTTTAAAAAAATTTTTTTAAAAAATCAATCCCATGGGCACACCTGGGTGACTCAGTCAGTTAAGCATCTGCCTTCAGCTCTGGTCATGATCCCAGGGTCCTGGGATCAAGCCCCACATCATGTTTCCTGCTCAGAGGGAGTCTGCTTCTCCCCTCCCCCTCCACCCCTCCCCCTGCTCATGCTCACTCTCTCTCTCTCTCTCAAATAAATAAATAAAATATTTTAAAAAATCACTCCCATGCCCCCACCTCCCCTTCTCCTTCTAGTGACATCTTTTTATTTCACAAGGAAAATAGAAACCAACAGAGAGCCACTGACTTATCTCTCCATATTCAGATGCACAAACTTGTCTACATTCCATCTTCCTTCCTTCCTTTCATTTTTTGTTTTAGGCGATTCCTCCATTTGGGCTTTGAGATTCACTCCACCCACCTTCCCAGGAACTGACGCCATTACAATTATTCCTCCTCTCTCCTACCTGGACCCTTCCCAACAGCTTTTAATCTTGCTCAAGCCTCTTATCAACAAAATAAAACACTGGATTCACCAGATTGTTGGTGTTTCTAGTTGTCAGACAAAATAGGACTATTACTGGGCAATAGTGGAGCCACAGACCACGGTTTATGACTCACTGTGTTGGCCAGCTTTGAAATTAGATTCTTCTTGGCTATTGTCCTTAAATTAGGAATTATTGGCATTAATCCAAATTTTACACATTAATATTTTATTCATACCTTTATGAATCTCTCAAACTCCCATACAGTGTGATCAGATTTGTGTGATTAATGACTACTCCTTAGACTGTAAGCTCGCTGAGAACAGAGTCTATGTCTGTATCATCAGGGTTGAGCACATAAGGACTCAGCAAGTATTTGTTGAATAAATGAATGAAAGAATGAATGGAAGACAGAGCCAACCAAGGACTCGATACCAGTTAATTTGGAATTAGGCTGATTCCTAGATGTTAAATATTTTAAATATATTATAATCATGATATTCAAATGTGAGCACTGGACCTCTTTGATGTTTTTATATAGGCCATGGAAGCAGGACTCTCAGAGGTGAAAAGTGAGTTACAGTCACGTGATGATCTCTTGAGAATCATAGAAATGGAACGGTTGCAGCTGCACAGAGAATTATTAAAAATAGGAGAGTGCCAAAATATTCAAGAAAGTAAAAAAAGGTATATTCTTTATACTCAGCAGGCTGAAAGAAGCAGTTCAAGTCACAATCTTTGAATATCTTAAGAGTTTGAGATTTAAAACTAGAATTAATTAAGTCTTTGTTTTGTATTAATATGTTGTTAATTATTGAATAATATTTGGTATTAAAAATAAAAATCCATGATTATTAGATCTTCAAAATGAATATATTTACTTACCTAGAAAATTGTATCATATTCTATTTATGGGAACTTATGTAGCACAGTGAGTCAGATATTTTCTTAGAACTTTTATTTTTCAGGATATTGTAAAGAGAGTAGTATAGAGCTGATATTTAATCGCATATATTGATAAATAAGATTTATTCCATATTTTCAAATGTTTTTATTTTGATTGCCTGTAAACCTGTTACTAACTTTTTCACTTGTAAATGTTGTATTTCTTTTGGTCTCCCTACTCATTACCTTGTCATTTCTATTAAGGAGGTTTTGTTAGAGCAGATTTTTTTCCTCTTTTAAAATCAGACAGATATTGTATATTCCAGAACCACAAAGGAAATGGGACTGCTAAGGATAATGAAATATTTATACTTGTGAGTAGAAAGTCTAACTGTTCGAACCACTCACTGATGTTCTAATTCTCACTGGAACTTGAATCCTTCTCAAATCTGAAGGCTAATGATAAGATTTTAAAAACTAATAACCAAATGGTAAGGGATATTTTGTTGAAAGATGATTACTTGATTTTAAAGGCAATGATTCTTTGTTTAAAGTTATGGGACTTGCTTGAATTTTTTTGAGCTCTACACTTACTACAAATGGCAAATTAACTTCCTAAAAATGACCTATTGTGTGTCTCACCAAGGACAGTAGAATGTCTATTAGCCAGTCAGCGCTAGAGAGTACTGTATATGCAAGCTATAAATTTCATCGATGATCATTTAATAAATCTATTGTGAAAATAAAGCGCACGAGGCACTGTTCCAGTATGGTGAGTTGATGAGAAATGTCTTTGTACAAAGGATGTACATGCCTAAATATGTAAGAAATTTCCCAGAAGAGCAAACCTTTCACCCCCTGTGTAGCTGTGGTTTCATGGAAGAGCACTGTAAGTACTTTCTGCGGTGCTGTCCCCACAAGGCCAGTGCTGAATTCCAGACCTCGCCCACTTTCAAGGGATGATTTCATCTAAAATCTTGCAGTTATTCACATATTTGGCCAATACAATTCTTTTGTTATGCCTAATGCCATTCTCTGTTTAAGGTGGTATTTATTTTGGTCTCCAAACTGCAGCTTTCTTGTTTGGAGGGTATTCCTCAGTTCTAGTAGTATTCTGAGATGTGATGGAATGATAGATACTTCTCTTTTCACAGCTTCCATTGTATTTCAGACTTTGGGCCTAGTCTTCTTAGCCTTCATCTTTCCCATTGAAAGTTTCTCATGCTTTTGGTTTGTACTTATATAAAGGTGATTCTAGCCTCTCTATTGTTTCGGTTTCTTTCCTTTGCACTCTGTTTTTCTTTCCAGTTGTATAAACGTGAGGCAGCCCAGCGTCCTGGGTGCAGACACACAGTAGTTTTATACAAGTAGCATAATAATGCTTTTTACTTGTTTTCAGAACCTTTCTCAATAATGCTATGATTTTGTTAGCTTTTCCTTTTTCTTTAGCTACAGAAGCACCTTGGTGTGATATGTTCTGAGAATTATTAAAAATAATTCCAACACTCCTACATAACAAATGATAATTCCTTTACATATTGTTATTACTAGCATTTTATATTAGCATGATTACTGTTTTCTTCTTTGAACTTGTCCACATTGACCTTCAGTGTTTGTTCCAGTCACTCAGTGAAATTTACAAGACCATCATGAGGGTTTTTTGTTTTTTTGTTTTTCCTAATCCATTCAGCATTCCATTCCTTGAAATTGCTTTGGAAGAATTGAAAAATAGGAAATGTCATTTTTTACCCCCTTTCAAATAATAGCAAATAAGAAAAATTTAAGACTGATTCTGAAATAATGTTGGAAGAGAATATTGGATAAAATGCTCACAATATGTTATTGAGTGGGAAACAAAAGGAGACTGAAAAATAATGTGTGCAGTACTTTCTAATTGTATGGGAAACATACGTATTTATACCCACGTGCATAGAAAGAAAGATGATAATATACACAAAAATGCCAATAATTCTTTTTCCCTGATGATATTATAGCAGCATGTACTCTGATATCCTCTGTTTTCTACAGTTAACAGATATATTTGATAATCAGAAGAAAGGCAATCTGGTCTAGATACAAGTACCTCAGGGATATCCCTACAAATTTATACCTTTTAAAATATCCCTTTCTTTTCAGTATTTATATCAGGTATTTCTCTATCATTGCCCAGATTCTGTTTTGTGTGGTTTAAGTTTGTGATGTATGGAGCCTTTTAAAAAGGAACTTGTACTTCCTTACAGGTGGGTACGTTCTTCAAAACACCAGACTTGACCAGATTAGTCAAACAATAGAAAGCATGCTACTGTCCTTGCCTGGCTATCTTTATTTTCTGTTTCAAAGAGTTTTTTTTCATTTACCAACTTCCCTTATTTAGAAGTGAACCCGGTTGTACATCTCCAAACCTCCTATAGAAATTGCACTTTTTATACTAGTTTCTGCTTTTCCCCTCTGGTATCCCTATGCGCTGGCAATTCCTTTTATAAATTAAGTAGCCAAAGAACAGCTGTATTTGTGCTTTCTCTGGATAGACTGTCAGATTTAGTCATTTTGGGTCACTTTTATGGAGTAGCTGCTCCCCTCAGACTTCTCTTGACATAGTTCCTTTCCACGATGTACAAGCTAGTTAGATGTGTCTCCTTTTTTTAAAGGTGTTCCCAAACTATTTTATTATAGGAAATAGTCTTCTTATTTAAAAATCTTATCTACAAATGCAAACTCAGTATTCTGTCAATTTTCAAGGCATAATTGAAATTCCATATTAATTGCGACCTTTTTTTTTCACTCAAACCATTTGCACTCAGTTAAATATGTAAATACTTATGGGATCTGAATGTATTAGAATTTGCAATCTGGAACTAGAAATTTTTCCAGTAAACTAATAATCTATCTCTGCAACCTGCAGTAGTCTAAATTGACAATATAATCATGACAGTTTACCAAGTTAAGTTTAATTTTTATTTGCATTATTGAATTTGTAGACTTGAATCGTCTTATTCACATTCTACTAAAGAACCAGAAAGGAAAAGGAAAGAGCTGTTTTCAGTGACCCTAGATCAACCAAATCATGAAAAAGAACTGAACAAGGTATGGAAAAAAATGGGCTTCATTCTTCCAGGCTGACCGGAAGTCCCTGAACACAAAAGGACATTGGGGGGGGGGGGAGTTTCCTTCTCATTCCCTTCTTTTTCCTTCCATATTTTCCCCTAAGACAACAACCTACCAGCCTGCTAATTCCGACATTCTTCTGCATGATGCTATAAAAAACACAAACCTTAAGTCCTCACTCTGCCACTGGGAGACTATGGCTCCATGATAAGTAGCTTATTGCAAGAAGTATGAGAGCCCAGACTCAGGCCTCCAACCATCTAGTAGGTACATAAGCTTGGGGAAGTTGCCTGGGCAAGTGCCCATTTCTAGGATGAGGGTGGTATGCGTAGCACTTGCCTCCTACAACTGTAATGAGGCTTAAAGGGGCTAATAATAATTCTGCTACTTAAATAGCAGTCCCCATGTACCAGGAGGGGCTCTGAGGGCCTAACAAATCTCAGCTCACTGATTCCTTACAACCAGTTTATAAAGTAGTATAACATCATCTTTTTGCACATTTGAGGACACTAAGGCACAGAGAAGTTGGGTAATTTCCCCCAATATTACACAGCCACCAGGCGGCAGAGGTCAGAGTCAGATCCAGGCAATCTGACTCCAGAGCCCATACCCTGCCCTTAAATTAAAATCCATTTTAAAAATGCATGTAAAGTGCTTGGAACAGGATCTGCCTAGCTCAGAGGGAGCACTGAGTGAGCGGAGGCTGCCATTGTTATTGGTTACACTCACGTTTGTCACTGAGCACATAAGCCATGCCAAGTAATCTGCCAATAACAAGCAATACAAGGATGATTAAGACCTGGGCACTGTCCTCGAAGACCTTGTGGTTCTCAGCTCTCTACAAAAAAATATATTCTCTTCTCCCTCTAACAGAATCCAGTAGGGGCTTCCTTTCCATGAGCTTATTATGGCTACTACCCACGTCTCCAGTCTTTAGGTTTGAACCACACCAAAATAGTCAATGTTATATGATCTAAACAATTGTTAAAAGTAGGGAAAACCTGGGCATGGATTCAAATCATCATCTAACCCAGCACAGCACCTGACATACAAAAGTGAAAATAAACATTTGGAGAACAAGTGAATTAGTTTCAAGGTGAAGGTCTCCCATAATTGTATAGGCTCATAAATTTGGTTGCCATTTGTATAAATTCAAAATACATTTATTGAGCATCGAGTAGGACTATGGCTATTCTGCTTGTTTCTGTAGGAACTACAGTGATGCAAAAGACAAATCCTGTCTCCCACAGAGTTGACCATCACGTAGCTATTAAGTGTAGAAGAGGTGTTATAAACTAATGATCATTTTCCTTTTATTTTCGCATAATCCCATGAAACTGATTTCACTGCTATTTAAACATATAACTTTAAAAAACTGCATCTTTGCTTGTATTCCCAGTGAAGGCATTAAGATACAAAGGTTGATTAAAGCCACCTAAAGTACAGTTACACTATTCTTAGCCTCATAGACTCAATAACACTTTGAATAATAGGAATCTACTGACATTGCACAGTTTCAGTATGGAAGGAGAGAAGGCAAGGCACAAATTCTCTTCATAGGCTCTTGGACACCTCTAGATAATGCACTGCCATGCAGGAAAGGTAAAAAATGAATTGTGTATAAATAGCTAGAGCACCCAGGAAGTGTTTGTGGAGAGCATTTTCATTCTCTTGTAATAAAAGCAACAAGAGCCATGTATTATGAATCCTGCAAGTGTTTTCTTTCTTTCTTTTTTCAGTGTAGAACTATTTTTGTCATGTACTTCGTGATAAAATTGACATTTTTAATAAAGCCAAAAATCATTTAGAGCTCAGTAAATTAATCTCATTTAGAGGGAAGCTTTGCAGCAGAGCATGTTTTAATATCTGAATGCTCTGAAAATAATAAAAACAGTTTACTCCTTTTTCCTAATAGTATATTCATTTTTTTTTTATATTCTGAAAGTTCCATTTTGAGAGAATGTGTTAACTACACAACAGGGATGCCATTAGCAAAATCCAAACTGGGACAAACCACACAAAGAACCCCGTGGTTTCATCAAATAAATTGTGAAGAAAAAAAAAAATTGGAGAGAAGATTGGAAATGAAAGGAGATGTGTCACACTGTCCTCAGGGTGAGGATATCTGTACTACTCTCTCCTCTTCTCTCTTGCTCTTAGGAGCTGGGTAACCTAGGCCCAGTCCATTCCCTTCCTTGGGAGTCTTTTTTTTTCCCTCTCCATCTGTTCAGTGATGGGGTAGGGATTGGACTGTGAGACTCCTAAGGTCATATCCAAATCTGAAATTTTTTTTTTTCTTTTAAGGGGTAGAGGGAGAGGGAGAGAGAGAATTTAAGCAGGCTTCACACCCAGTGCAGAGCCCAACATGAGGCTCAATCTCACGACACTGAGATCATGACCTGAGCCAAAATCAAGAGTCAGATGCTTAACTGAGTGAGCCTCCAATGCACACCCCCAACTTTGGAATTCTAAGAATGTTAATAATAAACATAGACTCCATATGAGGTGTTGGTGGTATAGAGCTGAGGACAGATCAGGTTTTCCTTCTGGACATGCATCCTTTCCACATTAGGTCGTCCCACGCTAGCTTTTCCACTGTGTGAACAACCTTTCAGGGTTTGGCTCCCAGGGGTTACATAGCACCCCGTGGGTAAGGTCTTGGAATCAGACTTCCTGTCAGCAGGAATATGACTGAGAAAGGTTATGTACTTAACTTCTCATTCCACAAAATAGAGAACTGTTGCAGGAATTAAATGAAATGATGTATATAGACTAGAACACACACAAACACAAAACGAGGGGCTTTACAAAGATATGAGCCAGTCCCCATATTTAGATCACAATTCGAATAAACAAAAAACATTCATTACAGTCCTGACACATTTTTACATTTGAATACTTCCTGGATATTTGATGATATTGAGGAATTGCTAATATTTTTAAGATATTGATATTCCGGCTATGTTTAAAAAGAGAGAAAGAGAGACAGAGAGAGAAAGTGCCCTTATTCTTTTACAGATAGATCCTGAAACCTTTAAAGATGAAATGAAAAAAAAATCAATTTTAGAAGTAAGTGCCCTGGGGAAAGTAATATAAATCTTTGTGGATGGGCTCCGTTAAGCTCTCCAGCCTTATTTCTCACAACACGTCAAATCCTGGCCACCCCAGTCTCCTTTTGCTTCACTGGGCATGCATTTCTCCACAAACCCCAACCCCTTCCTGTCTTCCCTGCACTCTTTGCCTGGGGCCCTTCTCCATCCCTGCCTTCCATCTGACTTCCATTCATCCTTCCGTATTTCTCTGATGTCCCCACCTCCGGGAAGCCCATCCTGATATCCCCAGCCTGGGTTAAGCATCCCTCCACCGCATACTGCCGTGTGGATTACTACTCTGTGTTGTAACTATTGATTTTTTCCCACAAGGGACTATGATTTTCTTGAGATTGGCGACTATGTACTTTATCTCCAAATCTCAAGAATGAGAGACAGTGGATAATTTCTAGAAAGGTGGTAAGAGGCTGGACCAAGACAGTAGTAGTAGACATGGAGAGCGGAGGAGCAGTTTAGAGGTGAAGTATGAGGGACAGAACTTGCTGCCTGACTGCATCTGGTAGGACAAGGGTGGGAGGAGCCCAAGGTGATCCGGAGGTTGCTGACAGGGAAGGCCTAACTATGGTTGAGAACAAGAAACTCCACCGGCTTCAGGGAGGAGGTGATGCATTTGCATAGACACATTAAGTTTGAAATTTATTATAACATGATTCTGAAAAACATAGTGTTTAGACACACACAGTACACATAATTTAGTCAAAAAAGGCACTGAATTTAAAGCTCAGAGTCCTAGGTTCTAGTCCCAACTCTGTTGGTTAATAGGTTTGTGACCTTGAGCAAGTCACTTAATCTTTCTAGGCCAATTTTTTCTCCCTAAACACATGGTTGGCCCATCTGCCTCTGCGTAGTTGGCCCAAGGCTCTTCTACCAAGCATTCTGCAGTGGTCATTTGATGGGTATAAAGTTAAGTTTTAGAACAGTGTCTATAGTTGACAGCAAGGAATTAAGCACTTAAATTTTTAAGAGGGTAGATCCCATGTTAAGTACTCTTAACATACACACACAGAAATATCTAAAGCACAAAAGGAACACAGGGAAACTTCTAGAGGTAATGGGTATGATTATTATATTGATTGTGATGATAGTAACATGAGTATATGTCCAAACTCACCAAATTATATACAGTAATTACATGCAGGTTTTGTATTCTAATTAGACCTCAGTTATGCTGGGAGGTAAGTGCTTGATAATATTTTCTTCACCTTCCTGTCAAAGTAGTTATCAAAGTAGTGTTGGTAGTAAGTGATGACTTGCATACGATAGAAGCTAGAAGAGAGCAACGGAATTTTGAATTTGAAAGGAAAAAAGTAAATAAGTCATTTATTGTAAGTATCTCTTTAATTCAACATTGATCGGAAAAGGAGGGTAAAGTGGGGCTTGCCAAAGGTTTGAGATAGGACGGGAAGGCTGAACACTGCTAACAAAAGCCTTAAGCTGCTTGATAAAGTAAAAGACTTGTTAATATTAGCCGGAATGTCTCTACTGCAGATAAGAAGGCAACTCTATCAGGAGGAAGAGGACCATGGCTCTGAGCAGGAAAGAATGAGGAACGAAATCTCTGACCTAACGGAGGAGCTTCATCAGAAGGAGATCACTATAGCAACTATCATGAAGAAAGCTGCCCTTCTGGAAAGACAGTTAAAAATGGAGTTAGAAATCAAAGAAAAAATGTTAGCAAAACAACAGGTACACAAGCGGGCAGGACAGCCCTTGTCCTGGTCACTGTCTTGGCCAGTGCACACCCTGGTTTTTGTCCAGGACCAACAAAACACTGCGTTTCTCAGTATTGTGTCTGAGACTAGCATCACGGAAATGCTTGGTGGAGCCCCCTGAAACCTTGGCAAAATATCACAAAGTGTCATCAAAACAGATCCAGTTTTAAAGTGATGACACGAGATAATTGCACTGAATCTCATCCTAATATTTCCTTGTGACCCATATTTTGATCACCTCCCACAGAACACTCCAGTCAAAGATTTCTTCCTGAATCTGTGTCCTGTAGTTCCATTAATATTTTTGTCTTTAAAAAAAAAAAAAAGCATGTATTCCAGGTTTTTGTGGATACTTCTCACCCCCATTTTATGTAGTTATTTTGGGGTTTTGTTTTTTTAAGATTTTATTTATTAGAGAGAGCATGAAAGCAGGGTAAGGGGCAGAGGGAGAAGCAGGCTCCCTGCTGAGCAGGAAGCCCAATGCGGGACTCAGTCCCAGGACTCCAGGATCATGACCTGAGCCAAAGGCAGACACTTAACTGACTTAGCTACACTTGGGGTTTTAAAAAAGGATGTTGAAACATGAAAATTAGTCCATATTTACTGAACATTGACTCAATGCACAGCATGGTTCATGGTAAAAAAAACATCAGCAATTTCACCATTTTACTGTTTAAAATACTACAAATAACTTCAAAGTCCACCCTCCCCTCCTTTCTACTATTTCTTTTGAAATGCCCTCAATCCCATACTCATGATCAAATTGGTGACTTGTTAGTTAAAGCTAGGGTTTATCTGCTTTTTTTTTTCACCCCAAATCGAAAGGCTTTGAGAGTATCATTCAATAACTTTCTAGGCATTTGAGGGTCACTTCGCCAATAAGATGGCTATTTAAATCCTGTGTATTATAAAAACGAGAGTCAGCCCTTGTCCAGTTATAAATCTTAAACTGTGATTAATTTGTACAGTACAGCATATATACTGCATAGAGGGGATAATAGCATTGGTTGTACCTGTACAGGAAAAGATATTGAAAGGTGTTACAGTGATCTGGGTAGCTGGATTATGGATGATTCTTATTTTATTCCTTATAGTTTCCTATGTTTTTAGTTTTTTGTTAAGGAAAACATATTTTGTAATCTACAAAAGCAAATTATTTAAAGGGGAGTGTTTTATATAGAAATGAGACCTATTGAATAAAAAAGCAGATACTATGTCTAAGTGCTGTCAAGTAGAAGAAATCAGGGAAGAAGAAATACATTAGACAAAATGAAGTAGTCACCCCCCCTCAAAAAAGAGGGTAGTTTGGCAGAAATATCAGAAGAACAAAATTAAACATGCAGGGACGCCTGGGTGGCTCAGTTGGTTAAGCGGCTGCCTTCGGCTCAGGTCATGATCCCAGCGTCCTGG
>ML097655.1:336-18662 GCA_003697995.1 Taxidea taxus jeffersonii
GGGGGGGTGACGGTGGGAGTAGTGCGTGCCGATGGTACGGGGGCGAGAGCAGTGGGGGAATGAGGGTGCAGGGGGTGTGGAGGGGGTATGGGTAGTGCGGGGGTGTAGGGGGTATGGGGGTGTGGGTGATGGGGGGCTGGATGATACGGGCGGCACAAACACAAGCTGGGGTCAGATATGCCTGGATTCAAGCTCATTTCTGCCCCACACTCACCGAGTGCCCATGTGCAAGTCACTCAGCCCCTCCGTGCCTCAGTTTCCTCATCTGCAGCATGGAGATTAGGACAGCACCTGCCTCTTGGGACTGGTGTGGGTGAATGAGACAATGCCGAGGCAGGGCCAGCTGGGGACTGATAGCGTGTCAGCGCCACCTCTGGATGCCCACGTGACCGGGCCCAACGCTGGCATCGGTGTGTGGTGTGCGGGTCCACAGGCACCTTCACACACATGTTCTCATTGGATCCCCACAGGACCATTTTGAAGATGCGGAAGATCAAGCTCAGAGAGATGAAAAGTTTCATGTCACAGCACGAGGACCTGATTGAGGGGCCCTGGGCTCCCCCACGGCCCAGCAGCAATGGGGCTCTGAGCGTGCTTCCATGCCCCTCTCCCACACATGGCAGCCTGCACTAGAGAAGTGTTCTTAGTCCCAGCTGTCAACAGGGAGTGGTCACGTGTGCTGCCCACACAGGCGTGAGCCCCAACAGAGCGACTCTGGAGACTTCGCTTCCCACCCCAGCACGCAGGACGGCCCAACACGGCGACTGACCCACGCCGGGGGCTGGCCCAGCTGTGCCCTTGGGGAGGAGCTGTCCTCCTGCAGGTGCCCTTGGTCCATGTTCTTGAAACCGGGGTCAGTGTCCAGCAGGGGATTTGGCCTGATCTCTGCTCAGCCTTGAATGACTTTCATATCACATGACCCCCATTGGTGAGTTAAGTGTCTAAACCACAGACCTAGGTGGGTACCTGAACATTTGCAGGGATGGGAGAGGGCCCCTGTGGCACATTCCTCATGGGTCAAAGGAGACAGTGTCCAGACAGAGAGTGGCCAGGGCACCTTCTGAGCATGGATCCCAAGGAGAGGCAGAGGCTGAAGGAGAGAGAACTTCCAGGGACCGGGCAGAAAGCGGCTCACTGGAGACTCGCAGGTCACAGGTGCCGAGGGCAGAGACAGAGACATGGAGACACTGGGCGGTGTTAGGGGAGGGGTCTGGTCACCTCCAGGTTCCTCCTGCCTGAGCCTGGCCTCCCCGGACCACCTCTGACCAGCACCCTGCACAACCTTCACCCCGGCACGGGGCCTAGGGACACTCTCAGTAATTATCTTTAAAAGAGTGTTCGAGAATGAATCTTCCTATAAAAACTCAGGTCAACAGTAATGAAAGGAAGGAATTCCTCCTTCCAGGATGACTTTGTGTTCTCTAAGCCAAATGGCTACAGACCTAACACTCCAGCCCGAACCTCTCTGAGCTCTTAATCATCCAGCCACCTGCTCTCATTTCCCTGGACACCTGTCCCAAACAGGGCTCTGCACTTCCTCCCCCCAAGCCCCTGCTCCCCAGTAGACTGGCTCAGGGCCCTTGCTCTGGGCTCAGGCATCCATGCCTCCCACATCGGAGCCATCAGCAAGCACTAGAGGAGTGGGTGCACATGTAGAAGTCCCCTTCTCAGATCAGCCCACTTACCTTTACTCCACGGACATGGCCCAGGCCCGCTTTCCAACCTGCTGCCCCCAGCTCTGCCCAGTTCCCAGCCCTGCTCCCGTGGATGAGCCAGTTCCAACCACCTGCCCCGCATCTCAGGCCTGGAGCCATCCGGCACAAATACCAGACTCCGCAAATCCCTTGGCTACCTGTCTGCTGAGGTCCTGCAGGTGCAGAACTCTCCCACAGTTGCAAAGAAAGTTCAGAAGAAGAAACTAGCATTTACTCTCAAATTCCTTTTGGGAAGAAAGTTTCTCTCCAAAAAAGACAGAATAACACAATTTCACCATAAAAGACAGCCCCTTCCAAAAAAATTAGTTGGCAATTTTATGGCACCAGAAAATACTGACTTTTTTCCCCCTCATTTTGTCAAGTGCCTGTGACAAGCTTACTCCAGGCTGCCATGATATTGGGTTCAAGTCTGTCCACTGGCCTCATTCAGGACTGTTGCATCACATCCCCTCCAGAATCTGGGCTGGTGGGGTAGGGGGAGGGTGGGCACCATCATGAGGCATTCACTCCATGGACACAATTCCATCCCCGCCCCCTGCCCAACTCCCCTCCCTCGTCTGCTTCAGGCTTAGGATTCGGGATTCGGGCCCAGCCAGCCTCAGCCTGGGACCCCGTGGCTAAAGGAGCTGAGACAACACCGACCATGGGCCCACAAAGCAAGTCCTGCTCGCTGCTCTGTCCCCCCATCACTCAATGACCCTGGCCTCAGTTTCCCCAACTGTACCATGGAGGGTTGGATTGAATGTTCAGCTGGTGCCTCCCCCTCTGGTGGTCCAGGGATCTCTGATTCTGGGCAGGAAAATCTTGCTGAGATATTCATGGGAAATGGCACAAGTCCTAGTCTGATGGTCTCTCTTTGGGAGATGAGAAAGGAGAACAGACCCCATCGTGATTCCGATCCATGAACACCACGACCAGAGAGCAGAGGATCCAGCTGCATGCCTATCCGGGCTGGCCCGGCTGCCAGGGGAGTTTCGGTTCCCATGTGAGCGGAACAAGATGAATCCATGAGCAGAAACAATGCGCCCCTTCCCAGAGATGGGGTTTAGGAGGAGCTGAGCCAGGGACTAAGAGTGAAGTCCCTCCCGGATGACAGAGCCTTGGGGGAGACAGGCCACAGGGGACGGGGGGGCAGGGGAGAAATCTGATGGCAGGAGAGGGCACAGGAGATGGGGCAAGGAGGGTCACCATCAGGGACAGCACCAGAATAACAGCCAGGAATGAGAAGCCTACTGTGCACCGATGTCCTCGGCAAAGCCGCAAGCTCAGGGCCCGGCACACAGTAGGTGTTGTGCGGCTACGCTGATTAATCCCGGGGCTGCAGGGAGGTCCATCTGTGATCCTTTTGAAACCACATCTTCTCGAATTTCTGATGTCTCAGGCCAGCTGTCAGGTAGTACCACTACAAGTGAAACCTCTGAAAGAAAAAGACAGCAGTTCTCCAGAGACAGAAAGTGTGGTTTTGATCCAGAAAATAAATATGGTCCCCACCGTGGAGAACCTCTCATCCCATGAAGGAGGCTGACCTGGAAACAAAGTGGAAAGAGCATGGCCGTTGTCTCTGTAATCACTGCCTCTGTTTTACAGGGAGAAGACGGCATCCCAGAGAAGTCTAATGATTTGCCTGAGGTCACGCAGCTTGGGATGGCAGACCAGGTCTAAACCCCAGGCATCTACGCAGCACCCTGAAAGGTAAGATCGCCGTCATGGCGACAGTCGGGGAGACGAGTCTGCCTCCCTGCCTGCCCCACCTCAGACCATTTTCTGTACTGAGCCCGCAGAAGGGTGACAGCAGCCCCGTGGGCAGGAAAACACGGGTCTGCGTGGCTTCATGGAGGGTCCTCGGTGAGCCTATGGAGAAGCAGGGACTCTTTGGGGAGCAGAGGGCTGTGGGGGTGGGAGCCACACCTCTTCCCCACCCAGGCCAGCTTTCCAGACAGGGTGGGAGCTGAGCCAGCAATTCATCCAATCTCAACTCCCCGCCCCCCTCCTGCCCCCCTTCCTCCCTCCCTTCCTTCCAAAGACGTTGACTGATGCCAGTTAGGTGCAGACCCTGCTATGAGGACAACAGACAGGCTCTTTCCCTGCATGGACAGCCCATCTCGTACAAGCATAGGGAAAGAGGGAAACTGGAGTGACAGCAGTCATGTGTCTCTTAAGCAGACATGAGGAGCACCTGCCGGGTTACAGCCTCTGTATGAGGGAAACTGACAGTAAGCAAAGCCACATGGTCGCTGCCCCACGGAGCTCACAATCTAGAAGATGAGATGAGCTTATTCTAAAGCCACACAATCAGGGGCGCCTGCCTGCTCAGTCAGTGGAGTGTGTGACTCTTGATCTCAGGGTCGTGAGTTCGAGCCTTATGTTGGGCATGGAGCCTGCTGAAAAAAAATAATAAAACCCCACAATTAACAACAGTAACATGGGCCTAAAGAACAGGCTCCCGGTGCCCAGGAAGCATGTAATGGGGGGTGGAGGTCATGTGAGGCTGGACAAGGCTTTCCTGAGGATGGATGCCTAAACTTGGGTCTGGGGGAGGAGCAGGAGTTATCTGTCAGAGGAATAGTGCTCCCCAACCTGGTCCTCAGCTCAGGTTTGGCTGTTCTCCACTTGAAAATCAACAGTCGAGGGACAAGTGATGGTGAGAAAGGAAAGGTTGCTTTATTTATTTATTTATTTGTTTGTTTATTTATTCAAGTTTGTATTTATTTATTTGACAGAGAGAGACACAGCAAGAGAGGGAACACAAGCAGGGGGAGTGGGAGAGGGAGAAGCAGGCTTCCTGCCAAGCAGGGAGCCCGATGTGGGGCTCAATCCCAGAACGCTGGGATCATGACCTGAGCCGAAGGCAGACACTTAACAGTTGAGTCACCCAGGCACCCCGAAAGGTTGCTTTATTTAAGAAGTTGGCAATCTGGGATGCCTGGGTGGCTCAGTTGGTTAAGCGGCTGCCTTCGGCTCAGGTCATGATCCCAGCGTCCTGGGATCGAGTCCCACATGGGGATCCTTGCTCAGCAGGGAGCCTGCTTCTCCCTCTGCCTCTGCCTGCCACTCTGTCTGCCTGTGCTTGCTCTCTCTCTCTCTAACAAATAAATAAAATCTTAAAAAAAAAAAGAAGTTGGCAATCTGGGTAGATGATGGACTAATGTCTCAGACCCTATCTCCCCCGTGCAGGCAAAGCCAGGGGGTTCTAAAGGGGAAGGCACAGGACAAAGGAGGGGCTTCTGCACAGAAGCGGGTGCCCACACAGTGAGTTGTATGTGGGCATGACCCTGAACAGGCTTGCTGGCATCCGTGGGATGTTTGGGAAAGGAGTCAGGCCCCATCTTCTGGAGAAATATTTCCTTCTCTCCTCAAGGCCAGTGGTCTGCAGGTCTTAAAGAAGGGAAGTTAATTCTGTTACAGATCAAGGGACTTAGGTCAGCAAGCAAGGACTACATAAGCTTGAAGCAGGTTAGCCCTTAAGATGGGTTGGAGTTGGAGCAGCACGTGCAGTGTACCTAGGTGGCTCAAATAGGTAAGCAACTGCCTTCAGCTCAGGTCATGATCCTGAGGTTCTGGGATCGTGTCCTGCATCAGGATCCCTGGTTCTTGGGGAGCCTGCTTCTCCCTCTGCCTTTGCTTCTCTCTGTCTCTCATGAATAAATAAGTGAAAAAAAAAAGAAGTGCATGTCCAAAGGTCCTGTGGCTGGAGGCAGAGCAGGATACTTAGAGCCCATGAAGAGCTGAAAGACCCATGTGGCTGAAGGGCAGGTGGGTGGGGACCTAGAGAAAAGTCTGATGTGAACGAGCTAGGTCATTGGCAAAAGTGTCTGCAGTTATTCTCAGAGCCCTTAGCCTGCATGCTGGCCCTCTGCCAGGTGACTCTGCATTTCCTTCCATGGAGATGTGGCCTCCCCCCAATCCCCGCCTCTTGTATCTGGCCTGTACTTCTTTTTTTTTTTTTTTTTTTTTTTTTTGGCCTGTTCTTGTGACTTGCTCCAGCCCCAAGAATGTGCCAAAGTGGCATTGCCCTGGTTCTGCCCCAGACATCAGGAGACTGTGCTTCTCCCTCTCTCCCCAAGACCCCAGGACTGCCATGGGCAGAAGTCCAGGCACCAGCCAGTGGACTAGACCATACCAGTCCATCAGCAGCCACAGAGCCCCAGGGGCAGGGGAGAGGCCAGTCAGACCGGCCAAGACTACCGCTGCCCACTGCCCACTGCCTCCAGACACTCGAGCGAGAGGTCCTGGGCTAGCTGGGGGTCCCCAGCCTTGTGAGCCACGTCAGTGTGTCTCTTTCGAGGCCATTCAAGGTCTCTGTGGGTTGGGGGAGTGCTACCCCCAACAAGTGGCTGACAGAGCAGGCAAAATGCCTGAAGGCAGCTGGCTTTCAGCGAGTGTCACCCCCTCATGCCTTCCCACGGGAGGCAACAAGGAAAAATCCATCAAGAGCGTTCCAGGGCACTGCTCATAATAGAATGGGAAGCGTGGTGGAGGACCGCTGCTATCCCAGGACAGATCAGGGGCTGGAGACTTCCCCGCAGTCTGAAAGCCAGGAGTGGGAGAAGGTAGACACAGAGCCCTCTCTCGGTGCAGACACTCTGAGAAGATAAAGGAAACTTGACTTATCAGCGGCACTCACGACATCAGCGGCGGGTGAAGATGCATTTTTAACAATTCAGCCTTGCAGACTTTCACAATTTATCTCAATAAATGCCAGGGTGACTTGTTCCTTTCCCTTCCCCCTGCTATGAAATGCTCAGGGAGGAGTGCGGGGAGAAGATGAAGGATTGACATGCAGGAAAAACTCACATTGAGATTTTCTGATAACATTTCATCAGCCACGCTCTGTGCTGAGCAGAGCTGAGCAGACTGCGGGCTGAGATAGACCAGGCTGAGCTGAGCCAGGCAGGGGTGGGGTGGGGGATGGGTGGCTCTGGAAGCCCTGGGGGTGAGGCAGAAGGGGGAGGAAGAGGACCCACATTTAAAGGAACCCACCCTTAGGCCAGAAGCAAAGGGCACCTGCCCCACTCTAGTCCCACAGCTCAGCCACTCCATAGGGATTCTGCAGGGCCCAGAGGAGGTGCCCCCCCCACCCCACCTATGCCTCCCCTCTGCACCACATCCTACCTGTCCAGGCTCCTGTCCAAAGGCCCCAAACCCGTTTTAGACCCGGCACAGGACTCTTCCTCTGTTTGCTCCCCCAAGAGAAGTCCACACTGTGTGTGTGAGCACCCTGAGGCCCACGGGGGCCACAAAGCAGCTGTCTGGAGAGTAGAAGGTACAGATGGCCCTTCGATGTGCAGACTATGGACTCAAGCACAAGTCAGGTCTTAGCGGTTAAGGACAGAACTGGGAGAGGGAAGAGGAGTGGTAAGGCATGAGGATCCCAAGAACACACTTGCCCTGCAAATGACTCAGGGTGGGGGCCCCAGCTGCAGAGCTCCTACCCTTGCATCAACCCTTCCCACTCTCCCTGGCTGAGCACTCCTGTAGTCCAAGGGTAAGCAGCATTACTCCTGCTCTGTAGATAGACAAAGTGGGGCTCAAGGGCAATGGCCAGCCCAAGATCACACTCAGGGGGTAAGGGACAGGGCCAGGATTAAAAGCCCATCTGGCTACACCCAGACCTAGTCGGGGTGGGGGAGGCAGTTCAGGGCAAGAGTCTGGGACATGGATATGCACCAGCCTGCTTGGGGGGTGCACCCCTTCCCTGTCCTTGCCAGCCAGCTGATGCCACACAATTACATGGTCCTTGGCGCCTCAGCCTTCTCAACTGTACATTGGATGGGGATTCAAGTTCACAATCCGCCTTAGTCTGCTTGGGCTGTTACAACAAAATACCATCAACCGGGCAGCTAGGACACACAGTTATGTCCCACAGTTCTGAAGACTGAGAAGCCCAAGATCAAGGTACTGGCAGAATGGTTCCTGGTGAGGGCTCACTTCCTGGCTCAGAGACAGCCACCATCTTGCCTTGTGCTAACGTGACCTCTTCTTGTGTGAGCAAGGAGAGAAAGAGCTCTGGTCTCTCTTCCTCTTCTTACTGGGACCCCAGTCCCATTACAGGGCTCTACCTTGATGACCTCACTAAACCCAACCACCTCCCAAAGTCCCACACCCCAAGAGAGTCACACTGGGGCTTAGAGCTTCAACCTACGAATTTGGGGGAAAGGGCAGGGACACAAACATTCAGTCCATAACACAACCCCTTACTGGGCCCTGCAGGAGTCCCCAGTGTGCCCCCATCCATGTTTGCCTCCACTTTCCACCCTCCCCTGTGGCAGGCAGGGAGAACTTCGCAGTTCTTAATTTTTGACTGAGTGTTTTGCTAAGACCTCTGTGTACGCGGTGGGGGAGGATGGCCTGTGGAGGCAAGAATGGATGGGGGACACACTATGGCCACTGCAGAGACCAGCAGAGTTTGATGAGGCAGTGCAGATGGGGTTGAGATCAGACAGGACAACTGTGCAGGATCTGGGAACCCTAGACCAGGGAAACAAGGGGATGAGGAGCAGGACACTGGCTGATCCACAGATGGGATCCTGGGAGACCAGCAGGTCAGAGAGGGCCGCACTGGGCAGAGACTTCCCAGGCTGAGGAAGGACAAGTGTCGGGGCACGAGTGGGAGCCGGCTACCCCTCAGGATGTTCTTTAGTGGGACGTCAGGAAGCCACCCAGTCCTGAAGCTCCCTGACGGGCCATTAGGGCACAAGATGAGCTCGTAATCCTCCCCTTTTCCCTGCTTCCAGATGCCTGTTGCTCCTTGCCAACTAGTGGGGGGCTGAGGATGGAGCAGCCCAGGCCTGTGTGACTCAGTGGGTCTGGCACCTCTCCTCTGCGCCTGCGCCAGGCCAGGTCTGGGACACAGGCAAGTGATAGGAGGGGATCCCCAGTGGCACTGTGACCTTGATGATGAAGAAGGGGCTAGTGGGCAGGAGGGAGGGAGGTGGGAAGATTAAGGATGGACACTGCACATGTAGGGACCTCCCAGGAGCAGGACGCTTACCCGGGAGGCCTGGGGGCAGCCAGCGTGGGGTGCACGGGGGCTCCGAGCAGAAGTTAGCGCTGGGCGTCAGCCTGTCAGCACTGGCAATAATTAGAATCCTAAAAAAGACCTCATTATTTCTCCCAGAGCCAGGCGCCCTTTGGAAAAAGGATGTTTCCTGCCAGATTGCCCCCTGAAGATGTGTTCGTCACAGGCTATTGTGTAAATCCATGCCTGGCCCATTTAAGAGATGTGATTTATCCACTTGACTGGCTTTCACGCTCCTCCTCCAAACTCTCACAACGTGGCTGCTGTGAGGAGCCCAGGGAAGAGCCATAAAACACACCGGGTGAGGCCGGTTGCCCCGGCCTGTGGGCTCTGAGCCACCTCCCGCTGCAGAAGAGGAGAGCTGAGGGTAGGGCCAGGGGTTGCACTGTCCCAGACAGGGGCCGGTCCCCAGGAAGAAGACACGTGACACCAGAGAAGGCAGCTCAGGTCCGCTCCTGCCACCAGGCTCACTGAGGCCCTGCTGTGTGGGGCCTGTGTGGGGTCTTGGGGTGAACAGAGAGAAGCCTGTGTCTGGAGTGGGGAGGTAGGAAGGACAGGTGAACAAGGCGGGATGGGAGTGTGCCAGGTGAGAGAGGCGCTGGAAGAAGGTAACGTGTGTGGAGACTGGCTGTGATGGTCTTGGGCTTCCAAGACTAGAAAGGCCTCTCTGAGAAGGGGACCTTTGAAGTGAGCCCAGAAGGATGGGGAGCCAGACCTGGGGAGGGGGCAGGAATGATGAAGAGAGAGACCCACCCCACAGGTCTACACTGAAAGCACCCTGTGGTGTCCTCTGCCCACCCTTTCTCCTGGTTCCTCTCCTCCTCCCTTAGGGAGTGGCTGAAATGTCTCTTCCTCCAGGAAGCCTTCCTTGACTCCTCAGACAGGTTTGGCAAGGTGGGGACAGTTTTGACTCTTGTCCTTTTTTGCAATAGGTAAATGTCTTGCTTAACTTTTCTTTCTGCTAGACACCAACTACCTCCTTCTGGACTGGCAGATGCTCCCTGCTAGGTACTGGTGTAGGTCTGTCTTCGGCAGAGCAGTAGCCCCATCACCTAGCACAGTCCTGGCTCACAGTGGGCACTCCAGTGTTTGTTGAATGACTAAATGGATCCATCAAACCCAACACAATTTTCTCCTCCTGGCTTTTAACTCCTTTGTTAATTACTATTTTTACAAGCTTGCAGGCTGATGTGATGTCAGTGCTCTGGGACAGTGAGCTGTCGGTCAGTCCTTGGAATAAGCAGTCTTTAGATGGTCCCACGTGATCCTCCCCTCCACACATTCACACCTTTGTGTAATTCACTTCCCTTGAGTGTGGACTGAGCTTACTGCTTCACATCCATCAAACAGAACATGCTGGGAAAGCATGGGATTCATTTAATAGCAGATCTGGGAGCTCATTCTCACTCTCTATTAGATGGCTAGTCTTGGGATGGAAGCAGCTGTCGTGTTGTAAGTGGAGATATAGGTGCACAAGAGTAAGTTTGGAAGCAGGCCCTCCCCCAGCAGCTCTGAGGATGGGGACAGCCCCCACCAATGCCTTGACTGCAGACACGTGATAGACCCTGAGTTGGAGACTTCCAGCTCAGCTATGCCCAAATCCCTGACCCACAGAAATTTTGGGATCATTGATGTCTGCTGTGTTTACCTGCCATGGTTTGAGACATCATTTGTGACACAGCCATACCTAATGAACACAGCCATTCAGCGGCTTAACATTCCCCTGTGGCTCCTCATTGCCCACAAGATAATTTTCAGAATCTCTTTCAGTAGGATTGTCAACAGCATGAGGTCACCATCTTGTCCTAATCTTTTTTTTTTTTAAGATTTTATTTATTTGACAGACAGAGATCACAAGTAGACAGAGAGACCCACAGAGAGAGAGGGAGGGAAGCAGGTTCCCTGCTGAGCAGAGAGCCCGATGTGGGGCTCTATCCTAGGACCCTGAGATCATGACCTGAGCTGAAGGCAGAGGCTTTAACCCTCTGAGCCACCCAGGCGCCCCCCATCTTGTCCTAATCTTATGTGTGCTTTCAATACCTAGCATAGAAGCTGAATTATAGCATAGCTGTGTGTTACTTGTTTGGGGGGCAAAAGAAGAAGAAAGGAAAACTGAAATTCATGTTTTTAAATAGCCCATTAGGTACAGCCTCAGAGGCTGGGTGGGACCTACTATCCTGAGAAACTGAGGTAGAGCACAGTAGGTCTAAGCCACTCTGAAATCACATTCACCTTGCCACAGCAACTGATACACAGGGATTTAAATCAGTGGCATTCTTGATTTTTTTTTAAATTATGATCTGATTCGAGAATTATTGAACATGGTTGTTCTCTGGCTTTTTGAATGGTTAGAGTGAGGACAGGAAATTGAAACCTGGTGTAGACACTTTGTCACCATGAATGACACCAGCCTGAGGCCAAAATCAATATAAGAAGGTGGCTACAACAGAGAACACAATTAACAAAAATTAACCTGACACCATGATCAAACCACTCCTGAACCCCTTTTCTGGAACCCTTTAGTTCTGTGAGCCAGTATACTCCCTCTATTATTTTGGGAAGTTGATATTAAGTTTCCTGCTTCTAAAAACGGAGCAGGTCCCATTTGATACAAATTTCTATTTTTAAAATCTTCTTCCTCTTGTTCCCTATTCAGCTCAGTTGCCTAATGAGGCTGTTATTCGATGCTTCTATATGCTAGGCTCCTCTGCCTGTCCTTTCACAGGGACTCACACTCAGAATGAAAATATAAAGAACAGATAGCCGCCAACTTAAAGTGACTCTGTGGGAAGTAGTGGCAAACGAAAGACAGGAATCAAGACTCCATATTTTCTGACAGAGGTGTCTGAAGCATGGAAGATAGAGCAGTTAGTTCTTTCTGGTGAGATTAGGGAAGGCTTCTGGGAGCAGGTGACACCTGAGCTTGTCTTTGGGGAAGGCTGACAATTTTACCAGGTAGAAGAGAGGACAGGTACCACAGACATGGGAGACATTGATGGAAAGGCCCAGAACTGGAGGGTGGAGGGGGGCTAATATATTAGGACAATATATACTATGATTAGGGGTGAGGGTCCACACAGGGCAGAGGCCAGAGGCAATCCTGGAAGTGTGCTGGGAGTCAGCACATGACTGATCTCGAATGTGCACTGAGGGGGTCAGGATCTATCCAAACACAAAGTGGGACCATCAAAAGTGTCTGAGCAGTCCACAGGTCATGGTCTCTGAAAGGTTAAGCCCTATAACATCAAAAGTCTCCTTGGCTCTAAAATGCCGGGAACCAGCAAATCCAGCAATGGCTGTTGACTTTATTTGACAAAAATTAACAGGCTTGTTTGAGTTGAAATTACACAAATACGTTCATGAAATCCTGGGGGGATGCTGGGGGCAGGTCACAGAGACCTGAGTTCATGGGGGAGATCTGAGCTCTAGTCACCAAGGCTCACTTGCGCAGGGGTCCCACAGAGAAGACACAGATCATCCTTCTGGGAACAGCGTCTTTTTACCTGCCAGATGCGGCAGCCACTACCAGACCTCCCACTGTTTCTGTGGGAGTTCTCACACAAGGCTCTGAGGAGCAACCTCCCTCAGACCAGACCCCCCAATCTAACCCCAAATAAAATCAAACCCTTTTCCTGCTCTCTTTGATAGTTTACATTCAGGTTTCTCCTTTGGGAGGGAGCTTATCTCATCAAATTGGTAGAAACCAGAGCAGCCGTTGATAGGGGACTTTGAAGAAGAAAGTCAGGTCAATAAAACATCAAAGGCAGTTTGGCTCCCTGCATAACAATGAATAATGGTGACAGCATCCCTGTACCCCCAGCAAGGCCGAGCTTCAGAGGTCCCCAGTAGAATGGAAGAAAATGCTGTTCTTGTATATAACCAGAAAAAGCATCCTCATATGACCCAATGTGACAGATCCTCTTCAGCTGCTGCATGGGACAGACCACAATACTGGAGTGTGGTAGGCTAGCACCCTACCTGAGGCCTCTGCAGGAGAGGGCCCATCCCCCCGCCCGCCAGACTTCAGCCGCACATGCCACCCACCTCTGCTCAGCCAGTTGAACTCACGCCAGCGGGATCCTGGAGTGTCAGGTGTTCCAGACCCTTCAATTTGTGCTGGTTGTGGGATTAGGATCTAGAAGACCTGAGTTTGAATTCTGACTCTTTCAGTGCTCTGGGAAAGTGGGATCATCAATCCAAGGTCATGTTTGTGTTGTTGGGCATCGAAGGGCAAACATGCATTGTACGCGTAGTACCAGCTCATGTCCAGTGAAACAGAGCCTCAGTGAACACTGCCCTGAGTGGTACTAAAGACAGTGTTTGCTGCTCTGAGAACCAAGCCCTGGCATGTAAGGGTCTAACATGACACATACTGATGTCTCTCCCAAGCAGAGAATAAATCTCACTGATGAGCAGATCTTATGGCTCTGCTGTTTTCAGCACCTGGCTTTTGAAATGGAGGTCTTCCTGCTCATCTGTGTCAAGCTGACAGAAAGGTGAGAGGCTTGAACAAGGGTTCCAAGGAACTGACACAGTATCAGCATGTGTCACTTCCACTCACATTCTTTTGGCTGGAGTGCAGCAAGCCATATGATCCCACCTATCTGCAAAGGAGTCTGGGAGATGGAGTCCTGCTCTGTGCCCAGGGAGAAGGAGAACCACATTTGGTGAACAGGTGGATGGTCTCTGCCATCCCAGGAAAGGTGAAATGATGTCCCAGGAGACCCAGAGGGTTAATAGAAGAACGCAGTCTCCTGAGTGTGCAGCAGTGCCCCAGGCTCTTCCCTCTAGATGTCACGCCAGAACGAGGCAGAGTCACAGGACTGGCCAGTGGACCAGAGTCAAAGGCCCAACCGAACAAGGGGAAGAGAGGCTACAGATGGTCAACACATTGTCTCTGTCTCCCTGCCAGCATCATGGGTAGGGAGTAGAGAGCCACAGAACAAGGGCTCTTGGCTGTGAAGTTGGTTCAGATGTAAAGTTGGCCTCAGGGTCCCCTGGGAGCCCCTTTATTCAGGGACTTGGGTTGTTGCCTTTACATTTCCCACTGGACTGTCTTTGCGAGCCCTAAGTGCATAAACTTCAATCCATGTCTCTGGCACTTTCCACACATTGACACCCTTATAACTTGCCTTTCCCGTTGCTTATTCCCCTCAGGGTCCTGATCTTTGGCTAGGCAGATCTGATAGAGTCAGGCTACCATACCTTGGATGATGCTGGCTCAAGGGGTACTTCTTACTCAGGAGCTGGACTCAACAGAAGCCCGTGGGAGGGAAGATGATCATGCAGGTCACCAATTTCAAACCCTCCCATCAGACCAATGAAGACACTGACACTCAGAGGTAAGATGTTTTAAAAATGTACAAAGCCCAATCCATTTAGCCCTTAGAAAGAGTCAGAGATGTATCTGAATATTGAATATATACAGTGTTGCTTAAGATAGTTAAAAACTGGGTGTAATTTACACATGTTACCCCAGGAGTTGGGTAAAGTTATTTATGGCACATCCATTCAGAGGGCACCTAAGCAAGAATTCCACAGTTAGAAATGATTCTGCAGAAGATATTAGTTAGTAAGGGAGGATGTTTATGATATAGTAACTATAGACAGAAGATTATAGAGAGGAAGATATAGTATGCTCTCTTTTTCCTGGGAAAAACGTAAACATATAGAACCACATATATGTGTGTATACATTAAGGTTTGACATTATCTTGATAATAAGATTGAGTGCTTTTTCTTTATATTTTCTACAATATTTTCTACAATCTAAAATTTTTACAATTTTCTAACATTTATAAATTTTGCAAGAGGAAAAAAGATGTACTTTTCCCTGAGATGCTTAGAGGTTTTTATTTTGGCATCCTCAGGAATTTACAATATCTAAGAATAAGAAGATTTTTTTTCTTCTGTGACTTTAGGTTTTAGGAACCAGGGCCATGTGAAATGGAGCTAAGTTTCCTGATGGCATGGTCTGGGCTTTTTTTTTGCTTTGGAGATCCTTAAGAATTATTTTTTGTTTTTTGTTTTTTTGTTGTGAAATGTTCTAGATTTCAGTTTTCTCATGTATAATTCTAATCAAGTTCCACCTTCCTGATTAAATACGAGCACATGTGAAGCTGTTCAGTAGCACTGTATTAGTCAGCTAGAGCCTCATAACAAACAAACCCAAATCTATGTGGCATTCTGCAACAAGTAGGCATTTCTCACACATCTAAAGATTGACAGTTCTAACCTGCAGAGTGGACGCAGTTGTGCTCCATGTGTCTTTCACCCTCCTGGGATCAGCGGGCTGGCCAGGGCATCCCCGTCTCATGGCAATGATGGAGGCACAGCAGGGCACACAAAAACGTGTGATTCCTCTTAAGGCCTTGACTCAGAACTGACAACTGTCCCTTCCACATTGACCAAAAGAATACATGGGTGACCCCAATGTCAAGAGCCCAAGAGACCGAGGTCCACTCTTCCTTCTCTAGGAGGAACAGTGTCATGTGGCCAGTGCATGGATAGGGGGTGAAGGACTGGGACCAGTTCTCCAACCGAGCATCACACACCCCCAAATGGTCACTGCGGCCAGGTCATGGTGTGAGAGGGCTGAACATATACCCTGATCTCTTTAAAAATAACATAATTTCCCCCACAGACTCTGAAAACAATACGTGCTTATTGTGGAAAAATATGAGGGGGAAAATTAAGATCACCATTGATTCCTTTTCCTTGGATGTTCCCCATTAGGATTTTGTTGCATTTTCTTGGAAGTGGCACATCTGTTTACACACTCAAATAAACACACACATCTTCTTATATATAACAAAGGTGGGATCATACTTTATTTGGTTTTGTACACTGTCCTTTTCACATACATTCATTTTATGAACTTTTCCTTACAGGACTGAATATTATTTTTAAAACAGGTTTTTCCGTGAATGTGCAATATTTTCAATCACATGAGAAATTCTCTACTCTGCACTGGAGAAGGTAGCCCTTAGCCACAGGTTCTCCTTGGGCATTTGACATGTGGCCTGAATCAAAACACGCAAGCATGAAATAAACAAGGATTTTGAACACTGGGTACCAAGAAGAGAAGGTTCTTAAGCAAATTGGATCCCAATGAATCCTTGAGTCGACAATGTGCATCACCCACATTGCTGTCCCCCCAACCCAGGGCCTTGGAAGGGGGCCAAGGGCATGGCAGGCTCTGAAGCTAAAACTACAGGTAAAGCCACCTTGAAATGGAGAGGCTTCAGAGGTGAGTGAAGGGCCTGAGCACTCTGGCTACTGTGCAGAGAATGGACTATGGGGAGCAGCTGGACCACAGCGGGATTGTCCAGGTTGCCTCCTGGCCAGGAGAGAGATGGTGGTGTGTGGACCAAGCTGAAGGCCATGCAGATGACAGAGGTGGACAGATTCCAAGGATGTCTGTGTGTGCTGACTTGGGGGAGGGAAAGAAAAGCCTTAGGGAATCCTGACCCAGGGATACAGATCTTCCTTGACTTCAATAGGGTCATGTCCCAATCAGCCCATCATAAATTGAAAATATTGTCAGTCGACAAGGCACATAATATGCCTGACCTAACACACACCATGTCTTAGCCACCCCCGCCCCTCCTCCTGACTTCAAAAGTGCTCAGAACACAGATATTGGCCTACAGTTGGGCAACATCATCTAACACAGAGCCTACTTTAGAATAAAGTGCTTAATAGTACATGACATTTACTCAATGCTGCACTGAATATGGGAAACAGAATGGGTGTGTGGATGCAGGATGGCTGTACGTGGGTGGGTCATTTCCCTACGCAATCTCTGGCTTTCTGGGAGCTGGGCAGCCACTGCCCAGCCTCGGGAGAGTCCCAAGCAGCATATTGGCATCCCAGGCAAAGAGCAACATTCGACACTTGAAGTACAGTTTCTTCTAAATGCCTATCACTTTTACATCACCGTAATGTCAAACTTCCAAGCCAAGCCATCAGAAGTCAGGGACTGTCTGCATTGGCTCATCTACTATACCACCATCCATTAGACCGATGGCTTGAGTGGAGTGTTTCTTCCTGTATTTTGGGGCCCAGGGCCCAGCCTGCATCGCCATCTCCCCCTTTGCTGCCTTAGTTCATCTTACGTACCCAGAGCCAGGGCCTCACCCAGGAGGGAAGAGTGATAGCCAGTGTGGGTGGCAAGCCCCTGAGGTCATCATGCTTGGGAGATTGACAGGCTGCCCAGCATTGCTAGCAGACTGGCTTCCTGAAGAAGCCTGGCTGAGGATCCAAGAAGAGAGCTGGGCCCTGGGAGCTCAGAGAGACGAGCTTGTTCTACCAGGAGGGAGGGGAGGCACGGCTGCCCCAGAGACCTGCAAACGATGGCTGCCTGTCGTCGCTCACACCGGCCACAGGCTTGAAGCCTAAGGGACTTTGACATGGGCCTGCTGGTGGCAGCAAAATGGCATTTCTTACTATACCAGGGAACACATGCCTTGCGCTGACTGGGGGCCGCTTCTGCCAGCTGAAATGATCGGCTGTTCCTTCCCAGAGCCCCTCCGCCACTAGGACTAGGACCCCGCAGGGTTCCCATCAGCTGGGGGGTGGGGGATCCAGGAAGACACAGACTCTGGGACCAGAGAGGCTCTGGGCTTCAAACAATTGTCCTGAGCTATCTGACAATGAACTTTGGTCTGGTTCATGACCGGGGCAGAAACTCTCTGAAAACAACAACGAAGAATGAGAACATAGTTTCCCTCTTCTGCCAGACAAGGAGCTGCTATAGCTGCTATAGAGGAGCTCTGCTATAGCAGAGATCCTCTAAATTGGTCTGAGGGGGCTGAGGGTGGGCTCTAAGAATAGGCTCTGGCCTTGAGCTGGACCCAGTTGTCTCTGCACTCAGGCTTTCGTTCACTCCCTCCTTTTATCGACAGGTGTTTGTTGAGGGCCCACTGTGTGACAGGCTGGGTTCAAGCCCCAGTGATATGGCCATAGAAAAAAAGAACTTTTCCGTCTCTTTGGAGCTTCATTTCTAAGATGGAGAGACAGAGCATAAGTGAACATAATAAAGAAGAAAACTCTATATAAGCATGAGGAGGAAGCAAAGCCAAGTCAAGCAGGTTGAGAACACACAGGGCGAGGGTGAGATGCAGAGCTAAATGATGTAGGAAAGGTAATCCTGATGAGAAGGTGATGTGTAAGCCAGACCCTGGAAACGGAAGGAAGGTAGCACACAGAGAGGGGATGTGCCTCCAGGGCAGCAGGTACAGCAGGTGCCAAGGAGAGGGAAGAGCCAGGAAGCTCCATGGACAAAGCAGAGTGTGCTGGGGAAGGGGCAGATCAGGAGAGGAGGGCGAGGACACGCCAAAGTGGACAGGGCTCCAACAGGCCCAAGTAAGACAGGGAGCCTTCCAGGATTCCATGCAAGGGGGATGACATCAGGGGCCCTATGCTGAACAGGACCACCCTGTCCAATTCATCGGGTATGAGGACAAAGGAGAAAGGAGGGAGACCAGTTGGGCATCTCATACAGATATCTAGGCAAGAGGTGGTGGTGGTGGGATCCAGGGTGGTTGCTAGTACAGGTGGTAAGAAGGTGACTGATTGTCACCTGAGGGTGAC
>ML097657.1:0-12856 GCA_003697995.1 Taxidea taxus jeffersonii
TAAACAGACAACAGTAGCATGGAGAAGGAGGAAGGCCTTTAACAAGCATCCTTGATGTATTCAAGGTCTGGTCTTGTATACCTCTCTCCCAGATAGCTGACTCCCGCGGGCCAGTATGCTAAGATAATACAAATTCTCCTTTCCTGCCCTGCCCCCGCCATCTCCTGCCTCATTTGGGGAAGCTTCATGTTATTTCTTTTCCTGCTTCTTGAGGATGCTCAAATGTGAGGTTTTCTAATTTTATCGATTTAATCCCCACGGGGGATTTGGAAAAAATTAGGTCTTTCTGGGGTATACAGTGCATACCCTATCCAGCAGTTTGAACACCTGTAAATCTTTGGGGTGGTTAGAAGCCTTCTTAAAAGCATACTTTGAAGATTGCTTGATGTAATATTTTCCCAAAACTGTTCCCTGCTTTTGTTGGTTCATTCATTCATTTATTAAATATTAAGCTCTTACTATGTGCTGGGCATTGCATGAGTGCTGGGGATTCAAAGATTAGTAAAAAAGACATGACTTAAAACATAGAGTCTAGCATGAGAGAGATGTTAATCAGATAATCCCACAGACGTAAAGACAACTCTGTCCATGCTTTGGTGCTGGTTCTCCATCTGGAAGATTTCTCTATGTCAGTGATGTGGGAGCAAGGTTCAGAGATGGTAGTTAGCTAGGCTGAGGGGAAAGCCTGTGTGAGGAGGGCCTTTCAGGGAAGGGCAGTCACATAGTAGGTGACAGAAGAGCTCCCTGCAGGATCACTTAAGACTTGCCAGTTTCCCACGAGGAAACCAGAGTTGTAGTGCTTTCCACACGTGTTTGACCATGGAGCATTTCCTAGAGCATTTCTCAGGACTGGCATTACACTTGAACATACTTAAGGAAACACTAGTTCATCGTGACCTGGGCCGCTCAAACATCAACAGCTAAGAAAACAAGGAGACTTGGTTCAGAGAACAGGGATTAATGGCATGAAGCCCTCCAATGGGCTGCTCTAAAGGAATTGTATTCATGGGCGCCTGGGTGGCTCAGTGGGTTAAGCCTCTGCTTTCAGCTCAGGTCATGATCTCAGGGTCCTGGGATCAAGCCCTGCATCAGGCTCTCTGCTCAGCGGGGAGCCTGCTTCCCCACCCCCCCCCCACCCTGCCTGCCTCTCTGCCTACTTGTGATCTCTCTCTGTTTCAAATAAATCTTTTTTTTTTTTAAGATTTTATTTATTTATTAGAGAGAGAGATCACAAGTAGGCAAAGAGGCAGGCGGAAGGGGGGTGGAGCAGCCTCCCTGCTGAGCAGAGAGCCTGATGTGGGGCTCGATCCAGGACCCTGAGATCATGACCTAAGCCGAAAGCAGAGGCTTTAACCCACTGAGCCACCCAGGCACCCCCAAATAAATAAATCTTTAAAAAATAATAATAAGGAATTGTACTCAATTCAGTAATTCACCAAGTAGTGACTGACTGTTTCTGCTGTCATATGTTCCATTCTCTTCCCACCTGGTGAGACCAGGGCTAGTTCATTGCTAACTTCCAGGTCCTTAAAGGCAAGGACCACATCTTTTTGTCTTTGTAGACCCAGCTCCCAGAACTTTACCTGGCACATAGTAGATATTTTCTGAATGAATGACCCTTGAGTTGCATCCTGGGAGAGCCATATGGGTGAGGCATAAGCTGTAGTTTGTAGTCATGCGTAATTGGACTCTGAGACATTTCTGAGGTTTGATTCTACATTTTTGCAGCCTTAGTCTGCTTGCTTAGAAGCTGATGTTTATAAGATGGTGGGGTTTTTAAAAAACATTCTGTCCCTGAGAAAAAGATTGCATTAGATATGAAACTGAATGTAACAGAATTTAGGAGGAAGAAAATGGAACCTCCAACTTTTTCTAATGAAAGAAATTTCCTCTTTCTCCACCAGGAACAGTATCCTATTTGACATTTTACCACAATCATTTACTTTTATTTCACTTTATTGCTTTATTCCCTTTGTTTGAATTTGTATTTCTTTGAATTTATATGTTTGTTTTTAAATTTTTCCTTCTAAGATTTGTAGACCTGTGACTAATGACAATCATTACAATCACAGTTTCAAGTTATTAATTATTTAATTCACTTTTACCTAGAATCAGCATTTTGAATATAGTTCATGTTCAAATGTTTTTAGGTATAGTGATTTTTAACAACAGTTTTTATCAGGTAAAGTGGCGTGGCATGTTTTAGGATTCTCTTTGAATTTGAATGCAGAACAACTGTAAAATTGTGTCTTTTCTTTCTCTAGGATTTACTTACAAGACATAAATTGCTCAGTGCAGAATTTTTGGAACAACATTATGATAAAGTAAGTATATGAACTACAACCTTAAAATTATAAGTTTGGGAGCATCTGGGTAGTCCATTCAGTTAAGCATATGACTCTTGGGGCACCTGGGTGGCTCAGTTGTTAATAAGCATCTGCCTTCAGCTCAGGTCATGATCCCAGGGTCCTGAGGTCGAGCCCCATATCAGGTTCCCTGCTCAGTGGGAAGCCTGCTTCTCCCTCTCCCACTCTCCCTGCTTGTGTTCCCTCTCTCGCTGTCTCTCTCTGTCAAATAAATAAATAAAACCTTAAAAAGAAAAAAAGGCATATGACTCTTGATTTCAGCTCAGGTCATGATCTCAGGTTCATAAGATAAAGCCCCACGTCGGGTTCTGGCCGTGCTGACTGTAGAGCCTGCTTAAGATTCTCTGTCTCTCTCCCTCTGCCCTCTTCACCCACATGCGTGTGTGCGCATGCACTCTCTCTCTCTCTCTCTCTCTGCCTCTAATAAATTATAAGTTTTGTACCAGAATGAAAGACTTAAGTTAGATTTTTATGCCAGATACTTATTTTGCATATGTTTATAATGGTTTTATATGGTGCTATCATCATTTCTCTACTGAAGTGAAGTAATAGAGTCTTAACTTGGTCAGGAGTAGAATTTTATCTTTTTGATTGACACAGTACCCTTTTGCATCTTTTCTTGCTTTAGGGAAGGAAGTAAAAGTGCTTTGTTGCTGAATGACAATATACAATTAAGATAAAAAGAAAATTATTGTCAGACTTAATTCTCCCTTCCTTTCCATCAGTTGCTGACACTCCTGTTACCGGGAGAGAGGAGGGGGGATGACTATGAGGGTGAGAAGAGCACTAGCCTAGGGGGCTCTGCTCCTGCCCTGCTGCTGCCTCCTTGTGGCCATGACCAAGTCCCTGGGGGACTCAGATGTCTGTCCTCCTTTTAAAGTGAGGACACTGGACTAGCCCAGCAGTAGGGTCCCTTCTGGTTTGAGCCCAAGTCACACTGCCTGGTACTGAACTCGCGGAAGTTCATCAATAATCCTGAGTGCCCTTGATCCACACAGCAGCCCTCAGGCCACAGTGCCTCAGCTCTGCTCCCCACCACGCCCATGAGCACCTCCTAATGCCAGACTGGCTTAATGCCGTGCTGTCCACAACCGGATGTGTCTGCTCAGAGAAGCTGGGATAGTAACAGCCCACTTAAAATTCCTGTCTAACCCGTGAGATCTGCCTTAACTTTTCATTCTTCCACTAGTCGTTTGAATTTTTGAAATCCTAGGTACATTATGTTCATACTGTTCATTGTTCACTTTGCTGTTCATCTAAATTGTAAGATTCTCAGAGGTAGAATCTGCACTTTTGAACTCATCCATGCTCCTCTCTCCCTCCCACTCAGTAACATCCATCATGCAATGCTCAGTACATAGGGAGTCCCTCATAGAAGGCCTCACAAGTGGCTTAAACATTGCTGGTCACCTGGTTTTTTTAATTTTCCATTTGGATATGGTATGTTTCTTTGCATGTGTGTTGGTTCAAAATGGGGACCATTCTACAGCAGTTAGAAGCATGGGCTTCGGCACTAGGCTTCCCAGAGTCTGGCTTCGAGTCCCAGCCCCACCTTGGGTGGCTGCCTTCATTCACCCTCTGGCCTCAGAATCCTCAGCCCTAAAAGAAGGCTTGTAATAGCAGCGTCTCTGTTGTCGTGGGTTGTTGTGAGGATTACCTAGAACGTGTGTGTCTCGAGCATGACGGCAGCAGCTGGAACACAGTGAGCAGCTAGTAAACATCAGTGGGTTGTTGGTGTTGCTGCTGGGTCTCAGGGATTCTCTGACTGAGCACACTGGTATCTTAGCTTAAAGCCCGCCGAAGATACAAAGTAACAGTGACATTGATTTAGTTTTGTAGTGAAATAGTTTATTACATGTTATTTTCTTTTTTTTTTTTTTGAAGATTTTATTTATTTATTAGACACAGAGAGAGAGAGAAATCACAAGTAGGCGGAGAGGCAGGCAGAGAGGGGGAAGCAGGCCCCATGCTGAGCAGAGAGCCCGACGTGGGGCTCGATCCCAGGACTCTGAGATCATGACCTGAGCTGAAGGCAGAGGCCTAACCCACTGAGCTACCCAGATGCCCCAGCCACAGACCATCTTAACCTGAGTTTTCTTTCAAGAACTTGAGGGTAACATATTCTGTGTCACCAACTGAAGGCAGATCCAGTTGTTTAGATCATTGGTTTGATGATCCTTTGAGGAGAAGTGTGGGTTAACATCCTTCTCTGCAGAAGTCTCCGTCCCACCTCTTCCTAGACAGAAGCAGAGGTTCTGAGTTAGCTCTAAAAGCAAGGGTCAGAAAACCTTTTCTGTAATGGGCCAGGGAGTAAATACTCGAGGCTTCCTGGCCATGCAGTCTCTCTTTCTCTCCCCTCTCCCTCACCCCCTTCCCCCCTCCCTCTCCTCTCTTCTCCTCTCCCGTCTGTTGTGCTGAGAAAGCAGCCATAAACAATACACAAACAGAGTCATTTGCAGTACATCGATGAGCATGGCTGTGTTCCAGCAAAACTGTATAAAAGCAGGTGGCAGGCTCCATCTGGCCCAAGAGCGGCAGTTCGCTAGCCCCTGCTGTATACGGACCCATGGGAAAACATAGGCACAAACAGTTGCAGCAGGTGTGGCCTTGGCCCCTATGTGTCCCTCGTCTCCATGTCCTACCTCCTGCTTTGATGGGCTTCTGCTCCTTACCTAGACGGTGACACCATGCTTGTTCGTTTTATAAATGCAGTGGACACATGTCACTTCCCGTTTTGTAAATGCAGTGGGCATGTGTCACTTCCTAAGTATGTCACATTGTGCATTCTCCAGTCTTCACTCATGCGGTGTCCTTCCCTTTTTATCTCTGAAGAATACTTCCCTCCTCCCCTTTTCTAAATGAAATTGCTGCCCTTAGTCAAGATTGAGCCCAAGTCCCAACTACTCTAGAACCCCTACCTATTTGACAGTGCTGAATTTTTCCTACTTGTTTTCAATTATTTTCTCCTTTTGCTTGATGCACTGAAAGAACAGGTAGCTTTTCTCTGTAGTTGTGCTTCAGGGTCACTGAACTGTAAAATATAGAAATTTTCTAACACCAAGAAATGAGAGCTGACTCCACCTTGAGAAACAGTTGGAGGGTAGGAGTTCTGTTTTGTGCATATGGAGTTTGGATGACAGAAGACCGGATTTAAGCCGTATGGGCCTGGCTAGCACAGGGCGAGGGTTGGTCCCAGGAGCCCTACTCCTGGAGGTCATCCTCAGGTTCCCCTAAGGAGCTCTGAGCACCAGTGAGGAGGGCTGTGTGAGACAGAAGGACAGCTGGTGGCCTTTGTGGTGTTAGAAGTTCGTGCTCGGGGCGCCTGGGTGCCTCAGTGGGTTAAAGCCTCTGCCTTCAGCTCAGGTCATGATCTCAGAGTCCTGGGATCGAGCCCCACGTTGGGCTCTCTGCTCAGTGGGGAACCTGCTTCCTCCTCTCTGCTTGCCTCTCTGCCTACTTGTGATCTCTGTCGGATAAATAAGTAAAATTTTAAAAAAGAAAAAAAAAGTTTGTGCTCAAGGGCACCTGCGTGGCTACTTAGTTAAGCATCTTCCTTCGGCTCAGGTCACAGTCTTAGGGTCCTGGGATCGAGCCCTGAATCAGGCTTCCTGCTCAGCAGGGAATCTGCTTCTCCTCCTGCTCCTGCTGCCCCTCTCCCTGGTTATACTCTCACTCTCTCAAAAATAAGTAAAATCTTAAAAAAAAAAAGTTTGTACTCAAGCTTTATAATGTTTTCTTTCAGTCTTTAAAAATATAACTCCTGATACATGTTTTCTTGTCTTAGTTCTTCAGTGAGTATGAGAAGTTACTTCATTCAGAAAATTATGTGACAAAAAGACAGTCACTCAAGGTATGACTAATTATTTTATGTGATTTACTTCTCTTCACCCTGTGTTTGAAACTTGTATTTGGGGAAAGGGAGATATGCTGGTATGGGTCTTAGACCTATGAGAGGAAAATAAATTTCTCCATGGTCAAGATTTTTGTGGAAAGGAAGGAGTAGTCCACACAGGGCACCTGCCCACCTGCCTGTGGATAGGGATACCAAAGTGGAATATACGGAGTTTTGAAGAGGTCTCTGCGTCTTAGCAGTGCTGTATTTTACATTTGGAAGCCTACTTTTGACACTTAGAATCACCCGGACAGCACAGGCCTGTTTCGGGGGCAGGGGAGCCGCAGAGGGGACATAAGCAATGAAATCTTGATCAGCAGGCAGTTTTGGCTGCTTCTATCAACCTGGGATATAGACAGTTCCATCTGAAATTTAAATTTCAGATTTAAAACTCTGGAACAGGGTTTGGCAGACTGTGTAGCTCATGGGCCAGATCCAGCTCCCTATTTTTGTAAATGTTTATTGGAACCCAGATACATTCATTTATTTACATATTTACATATTATGTTTCAGAGGATAACAGATTTGAACGGTTGCTGCAGAGACCATGTGACTGGCAAAGTCTAAAAACATGTCCTATCTGGTCCTTTACAGAAAGCTTGCTGACCTCTGCTCTAGAAAATTCTCAGTGCAGTTCATAAAAGCATACCTCTCCCTCTGTCAGTAAGTGGTCCTGACAGGAACTATAGATGGAAATCACAAAGGATCTGGGGGGGAAATCCTAATTCCATTTATACTTTTTGCCATGTCCACTTTAAATTCTACTCTGCTCGGAGTTCTTCCTGTCAGAGCTGTCTGCATTCATCTGATCATGCCTGCATTCCTGCTTCCCTTCCTGCCATGGGGAGATCACTCGTGAAGGCCTTATCTTTCTGTGGGAACCGACTAAAGGACATCAGGAGTGTCTTTTGTACTTTGTGTCCTTTGATAAGAACACTCTCTACCATCCAAATTTCCAAAAGAATCCTTTCTATCAGGCCAGCTACTTCCTCCTTTTCCCTTAAGGCTGTGACTCCTACAGTGGGGGACCAGTCATAACCACAGTTTGGAAATGAGTCGCTGAGGAAATGATCTGGTGGGGCTGGGGCACTTCCCACTCATTGCTGCTGTTCAGGCCTCACCTCCCAGCCTGGCCTATAGTTCAGCATCCGGGATCCTTAACCTCCTCCCTTCCCTCTGGGTGCTGGCTGGCGATGGCCAAGGATAAGACCAGTCTTTTCATCTTGGGCGAGGCAGAGGTGGTGAATGGCTTGCAGTACTTCTGCTGGCTGTTTAAGGACATTTTCTTCCCAGTGCACTAGTATGATGTAATATATATTTGTAAGGTTCATGATAGAATATAGGCTCCCCTGTGGTTGTCCACACGGTAAAATGGCCTTCTGTCAGCAGCCCCTTTCTATCACAGGGCCAAGATGCCCTGTCTCCCCAGCATCACACAGATGTAAGCAGCTGGATAGAGTCAGCGTCTTCCAAGGCCAAGGACACCAGGCTGGATTACCTAGGGTAGTGGCTTCCAGGGCCAATACCTCTTCACAGGATGGGGAGCAAGGTAGTTTATTGGCAGATTGACAGAATTTGACCAAGTTCTGAATTTTGGTGCTGCTTAAATAAGGAGGAGGGCTTTCAAGACCTTTCTGCCACTTAGGAATTGCCAACATGAAAAGGAAGGTTAAGACCACCAGTTGCAAGACCTTAGCCATGGACATGAAGCCAGTCTTCAGCTCCTACAGTTTCGTAACACCTCATGAACACATGGAGCATTTTGAGGACCAGTGTTACTTTAAAAATGGATTTTAATTTTATTCCTTTTTTTGCAGCTACATTGGCATTTATTATTCCTGTATTTATTTTATCAGCAAATGTATATTCCCTGTGCAAGACCTCAGACTTTTTTATTCTTATGTCTAAAGAAATTTAATGAATTACCAGTTACCCTCCTCCAGATAACTAAACTGATAACCTCCAGATAACCAAATGGGCCATGTTCAGTATTTCTTTGATAGAAAATAAACGCTAGTAAAGCTACAAACCTTCACATACTTAATAGTAACTTTTGAGTCTTCATAAGAGTCAATACTTGTTGGTTCTTACCTTGAAAGTTGTGTATTTTGTGATTCAGATTGATGTGAAGCCTGAACTTGAGCTTCTGAATTCTTCCTGTAATTTTTTTTAAAACCCTAAATAGAAGAGGTTTGTTCTCCTGTACATCAGGGTATTTTTTATTTCATACGATGACATGTTGCTTATCTAGAAACCAGTTTTCTGGCAATTTTCAAGTATCTAGAACATAGCCAGGAATCCAAAAAGGAATTAACTAAAGCAATAAATCCAGAATAACTGTATTCATGCATTTTGCTTCCCTTGGACCTCACCCCATGTCTCTGTTCAGACTCAAGTCTAACGTGCTTTGCACATATTCATGCTTTTCTTCCTCACTGCACTTTCGTGAGATGTAGGAACTAGGGCTTAGGGAAAGTTAAATAATGTGCTCAAGGTTCCAGAGCTTACAGGGAACGAGGAGCCAGCATTGGAACCCTGGCAGGCTGATGCCAGGGCCGGGCCCTCTACCACTCTGCTTCTGCCTCTGTCCGCAAGGACTGTAACTCGACCCATAGCCCCATGGGTCAGACCCACAGTAAAAGCTGCCCCCTGACAACACAAAGGGGTGACTGCTGGTTTCAGAGAAAGCAAACTAGAACAGGCAGTGACAATGTGAAAACTAAGGACTGATAGGATATAATAGACTCTTTCCAACTCAGCAAGCCCTGGAGACAGGTTTTTTTTTTTTTTAAGCTTAATTGATGTCATTAGTGATGATGAGTCATTAAGAAAAAAATTGGAGTATCTTCAGGATACTTTGCTGAAGAAAAAAAAGCGAAATACTCATTTTTATAGACCTTCCTGAATCAGATACGCTGAAAGCATAACTTTCACAGGCTTAAGGGTACCCTGTGTTCCAGCTTTGAATCTGGAACCCTCTGTCCTGGGAGGTCCAGATAAATAATTTTTCAATTAGGCTAAGATTTGTAGTTAAACAAGAATTATCAATAACTTCCCTTCTGACCATTTTCTTTGATAGTTTTTTTTTTTTTTTTTAATGAGATAACGTAAATGCATCTTTAAAGAGTAGCTCTGACAGTTTCAGATTCAGGGCCAGTGTGCCTTGGACTGTGTCAAGAGCAGAGAGCAATGCAGGACTCCCCGTAGGCTTACCCCCGGAAGAAAGGCCTAGGTGTTCAAGTGGCAAGAAGTGGACACTCAGTAATTTTTCGGTTATAATTTCAGTTCAGCTCATCGTCTTCTGAGTACCTGCTAACAACACTCTGTGCTTAACAATAGTGATTATAAGATGAAGTTTCTTTTTAAACTTTGCTTTTACTTGAAGTCTTGATGATAATGTAAAAGTTAATTGTTTAAATGTCTTCTCAGCTTCTCGGTGAACTACTTTTAGACAGACACAACTTCACAATTATGACGAAGTACATCAGTAAACCAGAGAACCTCAAATTAATGATGAATCTCCTACGAGACAAGAGTCGTAACATCCAGTTTGAGGCCTTCCACGTTTTTAAGGTAGAGTGCTAGAACCATAAGCAGTATTTTCCTCCAGCGTTGTTAATCTCATTTCATTGGCCGGTTATTGAAAAATTACTCACCTCATTTTGGTGATCTAAGTGATCCAACAGTCAGTGTTCACATTTGTATTGTTTGACATCTAACTACACCCAGAAACAGGGTGTATCATCTGGACTGGGGACCAGAAAAGCATCTATTATGGAGGAGTGTCAGTTGTCTTTGGCATAGAATATTATTAATCACAAAGTAAAGGGTAATCCATTCCTTAATCGTTTCCTTGGAGGTTTTAGTACTTAAAATCCATTCTGGCTTTCTGTGCCTAGAAATAATTTCTGCCCATTTAATTCTAAGAACAGTCTGTTTTAATACCAGCTACTGAATTTCAGAGCATGAATGAGTGCATCAGTCCTTTGGACTGACACATAGAATCTGCCCCCTTACAGACACACGCATGCACACGCACGCACGCTCCTCTTGTCAGATGAGGTCTTCCCAAGCAGCAGCCTCCGCGGCTGGCTTGACCTCAAGCCGCCGGGCCCTGCTGACTGCCGCGCGGCCACCAGGCTCCTGTTCTCCCCTGTGCCTGATGCGGGTTTCTCCTTGCAGGTGTTCGTAGCCAATCCCAACAAGACGCAGCCCATCCTGGACATCCTCCTCAAGAATCAGACCAAACTTATAGAGTTCCTCAGCAAGTTTCAGAATGACAGGACCGAGGACGAACAATTTAACGATGAGAAGACCTATTTAGTTAAACAGATCAGGGATTTGAAGAGACCAGCTCAGCAAGAAGCCTAATTTCCAATCAACATCTAAAATATTAAATCCAAATTCAGCATTTGCTGTTAGCTATTCAGCATCAGGCGCTCTTTATCGGTTCATGAGGAACTTTACTGCTAACCTGCTGTTAAGTGAACGGTTTTTCATTTTACCTTTTTAGTTTTTTTTAGTCCAAGTTGGAGAACGTAGCTGCTGCTTTCTTGCACACTAGAGCACACGTGGACTTTCTCTTGATCTTTGTGTCGTTTCAGGGTTCTAGGACTCTGTTTGCTGTAGGAGTTCTGAACGTGGCTAGGTTTCCAGAGGCAGGTGTATAGACGGTGGTGTGGGTTGGGGAAGAAGGGGATTGCTGTTAGCAGATGAAACCTGCGTGTTTGTGTTGATCTCTGAGCACGGCTTCTTGGTAAGGCTGTACGCCTTCACTAAAGGACGATGGAGCGGAGCTGTATTTGAAACGAGAGGGCAGCTGTATCCGAGATGTGAGCTTTTTGGGTGGGTAAAGATGACGTGCGAATAAACTGGTAGCAACTTCTCGAAGGTGTGAAGCTTCATAAGGTCATAAGGAAAATGTATATATGCTTTTCACAGCTTTCTAGAATTTTTTGACATTTGATTTTCTTGAGACTTGTAAACCTGGGTATGTTGAAGGGTATTTGTTAATTTTACTCTTTGGAAGGTATTTTAAACCAGTAGAGCTAACAGTGACCTTGCACTTCATTTCAGCAATGCTTACAGGTTTCTTTTGTATATAATTCTTAGAATGCTCCTTTCTTTTAAATGATTTAATTTGTACAGCAGAGGAATGTTACTGTATTAGTATGTAACTATTACCTAATATTGAGTTTTTGCAAAAAAAAAAAAATGAATGCTCATATGTAATTGAAATACTTCCGATCACATGAAAATGCTGATTTAACATTTAAGTATCACAGCATTAAAAGAAAAAATGGAAACCAATCTTTTGTATTCAGTTACCTACTGGGGAGCCGTCAGTCAGTCGGCTACGCTTTCCTGTGCGATGTTGGCCTTATTCATTTAAATGAGTCATGAATTTGCCAGATACGGATGACCCCGATTATGCTGAATGACTGCTGATTCTCCATGTGTGGGGGGAGCCTCTGTAGAGCACCTTTTCCTTCGTAGAATAAGTAATCCAGTACAATTGTTGTGAAACTGAGTAATTAAAACTTCGGCTTCTCTTAGGAAAAGAAGTGTCCCTAGTCCTAGGTGTCCCATGGGGAAATTTATTTTTTTTAATGTCCTGTTCCTTAATGCTGCAAATGATCAGTATTTATGAAGTAACTGATTTTGCACCACTTTTTGTTACTGTGACCACGGCAGAACAATGTCTCCTAGAACATACCTGTGTAAAGTTACTAGAATGGTATCTGTTCATCTTAGTAATACAAGATCACAACTAATAACTTAACAAATCAGAGTTTGCCAGTTTGAATTCAGCATGGCTGTAGCTGATTAAGAAATTTATATAATTACTCTTTGCTAGCCTCTCTCATTCATTGAATTATTTATCAGCCAGCAAAATGAGACACCCAGTGGATGTTTTAAGCATGAGGTTTTCAGCCCTCCTAGGAATACCAGTGGGGAAAATAGCTCCAGGAAACAAAAATGTGTTTTATTCCATCTCATTAAAAAGGCAGCCTACGTTATAAATGGTTTTTTTGAGGCTGTCTTTTCCAAAAATCTGTGTAAAATAATTCATGTTTTTCTGTCAGAAGTATGGAAAGCAACCCAAGCTCCTTGAAATGAAAATATCCAAGATGTTTAGGAAGGGAACGGCAGACTTGACCGTGACAAAGTGTTCTGGTTCTCGTGGTCTCGTGCTTGGTATCTGGGTTTAGCATGAAAACGTTAATCACACCAAGTAGAGGAAAGGTTTCCTTCCTTGCCAAGCTGGTTCTTCGAACTTGAAACAGCTTCCACTTAGGGGCAGCTTCGGGGCACTAGCGCCTCCGTGTGGAAGGCAGTTGGGGTGCAGCCTGTGAAAACCCGCACGCCTCCGGTGCACTGGGATCTGGGCAGAGTTAAGACTTGTTTTGTTTCTGTTTTTTAACAAAAATGTGAAAACATTCAAAGTTGAAAAGTTGCATTTGAAGTTATGAACATTTAATATATTCATATTACCAAAACTATTATAATGGAAGTGGTTTCTTTTTGTGTTATAAAGGTTTAATTTTACATAAGTCAGTTACAGTTACTCATTGTGATTTTTAACCCTTTAAAAAAA
>ML097657.1:17856-27985 GCA_003697995.1 Taxidea taxus jeffersonii
GTTAATGGTTTCAGGATGTAGCTCTGTCAGAATCTTTCCCTCCTCTGGCTCCCCTCCCACTCTACCAGAACTTCCTGGGATCAAGTCCCAAATAAATGACCATTTATTAGAGCATTAGAACCTTTGTTCTAGGCTCTGCTTCTGGGGAGATGCAAACAGACATGCTTGTTTTGTTCCTTCTCCTAACCAAGAGGCATGTGGTCAGCCGTGTCACACAGGGGCCCTTCTCCTAGAGGAGGCGGCCATGCTTGCTGCCTGCCCTTCAGGGCACACGCTTCCTGTCCCTCTGGCCTCGGCATTGAGGAGAGGCTGTGGCCACAGCATGTGTGCGTCAAAGCCTGGCACTGGGTACCTGTGACCCAGCGCAGGCTGCAGACCCAGGCCCCAGTCAGCTGAAGCCTCCAGATACTTATCTTTTAAAAACAGCCAGACAGGCCAGGCCGCCACTCCGAAATTATTCTTCCTGGTCGTCAAAAATACTAGCAAAACTGGAAAGTTCCCGATTCCTTCATGCTCTATCTCCTTCCCAAAAAGACTTTTTCGGAAAAGAGTGGTATTATAGCCCTACGCAGTGACTGCACAGTTGGGAACCAGGGCCAGGATTAGCAGATGTCTGCGTTTAGCTAAAAATTCGCCATAGGGCTAGAGGGTCCTGCGCTGCTGGGCTCAGACACGATCCCAGCCAGAGGCGAACCCTGCCTACCCACCCTCCAGCTTACCCCTCCCCAGCACACAACTTTAATTTTTTAAAAATCCACCGGGTGGCGGTAGAGCTCCTTGTTTCCAGCAGCCGCTGAGCCTGGGAACCCGGTGTTGCGGGAGGAGCATTCCCCGAGCACAGCCCCACCTGGGGACCCCTGTCGTGCTGAGTCCCCACCTGCCCCAGATTCCAGAGTGCCCTTCTGAGAAAAAAAAAAAAAAAGCGGGCAGTCAAGGGAGGTGAATAAAGAGCCAGAGGGAGGGCTAGATGGGCCTGTCATACAGATGCAAACTGATAAAAAAGAGACAGAAAAGTAGAAAGGGTCCAAGTTAGGTGGTGGATATATGGTTGCTTTGTTTTGAAGCAGCTTTGCCGTTTAAAAGGATTTTAGATTTACAGAAAAAATGCAAAGATAGCAAAGAATTTCCATATTCCCCCCACATGTTCTCTCCTATTATTAACATCCTAAATTAATATGTTTGTCGTAATTCATGGACCAATATTGATGTTATTATTAACATTTCAAGTCCATACTTGACTCCGATTTCCTTAGTTTTTCCTTAATGTCCTGCCCCTGTGTCGGATCTCAGCCAGGACCCAACATGACATTTATTTGGTCCATCCTGTCTCCTTCGGCTCCTCGGATTCCCTTTGTTTGCCATGACGGGCATTTTGTAGAATCTCTCGAAGGTGGGATCTGAACTTTTTCTCCTGATTAGAATGAGACTATCGGTTTGAGGAGGGAGACCACCCAGATAGAGTCTCGTCCTCATTATGTCCTATCAAGGGTGCACACAGCCCTGTGACTTACCTCTTGATGTTGACCTTGAACATCTGGCAGAGACTGTGTTGTCGGGTTTCTCTGCAGTAAAGCTGCTCTTTCGTTTTCCCTCTTTCGATTCTGTCCTCAGGTAGAAGTTGCAACGTCAGCCCACGCTCCAGGAGTGGGGATCAGGCTCCACTTCCTTGGAAGCAAGTAGCAAGTATCTACGTGGATTATTTGGAATTTTTCTGAGAGATCTGTCTCTTCTCCCCATTACATCGTTTCCCCCCTGTAAACTTCCCTTGTAGAATTTTCTGTTTGCTTGCAGTGTTGGGAGGAGAGGGATACAAGCGCCACAGACACTGCTGAGCCCCCAGGGGAAGGGCCCTATGTTTTTAAGGGGACTGAGCAGCATGCACTGCACCTTCTCCGGAGTTCACTCTCTCACTGCCTCGTGGGTGCCCAGCCGCAACGCAGATCCCCAGATGTGCCAGCCCAAACCGGAACTCGGGGCGGCCCACCCGCCAGGGCCCCCAGCTCTGCCCTCACTCCTAACTTCCTTCCTCATCTCCCACCCGTTCCTCCCCCCTGTGCAGGGCAAGTCCTGCTTGTCCTGCCTTGAAGTGCGTTGGTCTCAAGGTTGCAAAGGCGACCTCCTTGCCACGATTACAACAAGCCTTCTAAAATCCCAAGAAAGCTCTTTTCCCTTCTTAGGAAACAGACTTAGAGATTCAATTGCGTGATAATGCAGTAGAGAATCAGTACTGATTTGATGTGTATTTTGTGGTGACTGGCAGGTAAATATTTGCTGACCTTCCGCATCTAAGTCCTCCTGAAGCACCCACGTCAACAGATCCCCATGCTTCCAGGGTTCCTGGTTAATCACCAACAATCCTCATAATACTAACTGAGTGTTTACCCAGTGCTCTACAAGGGTTAACTCAATCCTCATGACACTCAGCTGGGTAGGTCCTCTGGGATCCTGACCTTGCGGATGGAGAAACAGAGGCACAGGGAGGGTCAGCCCCTTGGCCAAGACCACATAGCAGTAGGTAGGAGAGCCAGAAACGGACTCGGCAGGCAGGATCTCTTTCCTTTAGTCTGACCCTCTACACCCTCTTCCCCTGGCCTGTCTTCCTCCAAAAATCAATAAGCCGACAGTTGTGGCCCAGTTGTCACCAGCCAGACTCCCAGACCTAACCTTCACTGCTCACCTGCTTGTTTGTACCCATCGGCCTTTCTCCCACATTGTTCCATGAGCTCTTCTTTCCAGCAAAATACCCGACAGGCATAGCATCACATGATGACACTAAAACTACCCTTGAAGCATGCCCAGAAGACCGGGGGCAGCCAGTCCGGTCTCCACCCCTCCATTGACTTGACCCCTGCGCAGAGTGACTGAGAGTGACCCCTGGAGTGATCCAGTTACCTTTACCTCATTATAATACTAAAACCCTCGCCTCACTTACATGACAATGTTTGCTTAAAACGCACACCCCCCTCCACACACACACAAAGATAAGGTTCCCCTTTCTAAATATTCATCCTAACCCTAAATAAGGGAAACCCATTCACTCTTGCTATGGAGCTATGCTTCGGACATGACTCTCCTTGATCTCTTCATTTGCTGCAAATAAAGTTTCCTGTGTCCGTTTCTACCTGCGACTCACCAAGGAGCAAACTCCAGATGGTTCGGTTACGCAAGGAACCATGTTGAAGGGGGTCTCGGGATCCCACCCATTCTGATCAGCTGTTTACATAATCACCTTGCCACTCACCCAGAGGCTTTGATGAAAAGCTCATTCTGATCCAGAGGGTGTGGTGATCCTGGAGGCCCATGCATCCTCATTCCACAGCAGCATGTTTGGGGTCCACACACAACTGAGGCCCTTGAGGAGCCTGGGAAAGCCCCGGAGGCGCCTCAGGGAGAGCAAGCTCCTGGCTTATGTAGGGGGCTCTCCGGAGGGCTGGGGACATCTGGCAGCTTCCAGGAGTTCCTCTCCAACTCAGGGCAATGCTAGGGGCAGGCTGGGGAACCCGCAGGAGCCTGGATGGATTAGTTGCTAAGAGGACTGGGTTCTGGTGGCTGAGCTGAGGCAGCCTTCAGAGCCCAGAGGGACTGCCTGGTCTGGCTAAGAGCAGTCCTGGCCCGGATGGAGAGATTTTGCAAGGACAAGGGGAAATCGGGCAGATTCCGGAAAGTGGAGAGGATTTGTGGGACAGACTAGAGTCCCAAAGAGCCCCAAACACAAGAACAGTTCTCTCGGCCCAGAAATTCCCCCCTCTGAGTTTAGCCAAGAAAATAGGGTAGAGGATGGTAAATAGAAGGAAAGTAGATAATCCCAATCACTGGTGGAGTGATTAGATTCTGGGACTCTTCCAGAATCTAAAGACAGACATAAAGATTTACTCAAATTGGTTATAGACCCAACTATAAAAAGCAAGATTATGAAACTCCCAGAGGATAACCTTGGAGGAATGACCTTGGATATGGTGATGACCTTTTCAATATAACCAGAGGCAGCATTCATGAAAGACATGACCGATAAGCAGGACTTCGTTAAGATTAAAAACTTCTGCTCTGCAAAAGACATTATCAAGAGAACAAGAAGCAAGCCACAAACTAGGAGAAAGTATTTGCAGAAGACACATCTGACAAAGTACTATTGTCCAAACTTTACACAGAACTCTTAAAACTCAACAATAAGAAAACAAAGAGCCCAATTTAAAAATGGGCCACAACTTTATTAAGACACCTCACCAAAGAAGATATTCCAATGGCAAAGACCCATAGGGAAAGATGCCCCACATCATATATCATCAGAAAAAATACAAATTAAAACAACAATGCAATACCACAGCACACCTATCCAAATGGCCAAGATTTTTAGGGCAGTGAAAAGAACTGCCGGTTCCCTGTGATACATTTGCCCAAACCCACAGAGTGCACAACACCAGGAGGGAGGCCTGGCACAAGCCGTGGGCTTTGGGTGCTAATGGCACATCACGTTCAGTTTATCACCTGTAACAAATGTCTCACTCCGATGGGGGACGTTGGTGGTGGGGGATGCTGTGCATGAGCGGGGGACAGATGGCATATGGGAAGTCTCTGTGCTTTCCTCTCAATTTTACTGTGACTCCAAGACGGCTCTAAAAAAAAAAAAAAGAAAGAAAGTAAGTTGGGATGCTTGGGTGGCTCATCAGTTAAGCGTCTGCCTTCGGCTCCAGTCATGATCCTAAGGTCCTGGGATCAAGTCCCACGCCAGGCTCCTTGCTCAGAGGGGAGTCTGCTTGAGATTTTCTCTCTCTCCTGCTCCCTCTGCCCCTTCCCCTACTCATGCTCTTACTCTCTCTCTCTCTCTCTCTCTCTCAAATGAGTAAACAAGTCTTAAAAAAAAAAGAAAAGAAAAGAATTTTTAGAAACCTGGAGACTGTTACTAAAGAGTTGGAAACCACCAACTCTTAGACTTAAAATAGGGCTTAAAAACAGAAAAAAGAGGGGTGCCTGGGTGGCTCAGTGGGTTAAGCCTCTGCCTTCGGCTCAGGTCATGATCCCAGGGTCCTGGGATCAAGCCCCGCATCGGGCTCTCTGCTCAGCGGGGAGCCTGCTTCAGCTTCCCTCTTTCCCTCTTCCTGCCTCTCTGCCTACTTGTGATCTCTATCTCTCTGTCCAATGAAAGAATAAAACCTTTAAAAAAAAAAAAACAGAAAAAGACATATCAAAGGAAAGTCTAAGCATTTAGAACGAAGTGGGGCTGATGGCCAGCATTAGGGGAACCACTCAGCCTTTAGAAGATGCAAGGAAGGGACACCTGGGTGGCTCAGTTGGTTAAGCAGCTGCCTTCGGCTCAGGTCATGATCCCAGGGTCCTGGGATCGAGTCCCGCATCGGGCTCCTTGCTTGGCGGGGAGCCTGCTTCTCCCTCTGCCTCTGCCTGTGCTCGCTCTCTCTCTCTCTCTAACTAATAAATGGATAAAAAAAAAAAATTAAAAAAAAAAAAAAAGAAGATGCAAGGAAACACAGCCACATCCCTGCAACGAGCACAACCTTCAAAATACATGAGAAAGGAAAAAGAGAGCATTGGGCAATACTACAGATGCTTTGGATGAAGACCACGATGGTCAGGGATGCACGAAGCTGCTTTCACAAGTAGCCAAAGAAGGGGAAGGGGGAGTAAGTAAGCAGATTAAACAAAGGGAAATGTTAGAAAACTCGGAAGAAAATCAGATCACACCTCCAGGCAACTACTTGCTAAGGTGGAGTAACCCGGTGGTGGGGTGGTGGTCTCACAGGATAACAGCTTGGATAGCGGGGACTGTAAGGAACACAGCAGAAAACGGACACTTCCTGGACGAATCCAAAGGACTCCCAAAGAAACTGACCGATGCCCTTCGTGAAAGCGTTATTTCAAAACACTTTAAAGGAAATCAGATGTACACTACACTGGCTGAGGAAGAGGAAAGCATCAATGTCCTCATATGTAGTCTTCAGACTTCGAAAGCTTCACTGATGTTTGGAAAACACAGAACGGGAGGGACAATAGCTCCAGCAGGTATTTCAAGTTCTTCTTGATTTCCAGCAAGACAAACAGATGAAGGCTCACCAAATCTCCAAGCTACAGGGAATTTTCCCTTTAACATTGGAGGAGAATCTCTCCAAAGCAGATGGCAGGACCGGCCACGCTGGACAATCACAGAGCTCGAGCCAAGATTCTGTTGGGCAAATTCCAAAAGATGCTGGGCCATTAATGAAGCCAGCTTATTTCCCATGAGCGAAAGTACTCATGGTGATGGGTTGAGAGCTCAGGTGGCTGGGGAAAAAAAACAAAGCAAAACAAAACAAAAAAACCCCCCAAAACAGAAAAAAACCCTTGAGCACTTAAGAAAACATTCATACATCAGACAAAAATTATTGGGGGAAGACGTACGTATTTCGAGGAGTATCCTTACACCCCCCATATTCCACATGGACATCTGGACATCCTCTCCAGGAGGACGGCTGGAGAGGGTTGCCCAATAAAAGGCAGGATGCCCCGTTAAATTGACAAATGTCTCCTCACCCTGGTGACTGATCACCAGCATCGATGGGAGTGAGCCGTATTGATCACATGTCTCTGACATGATGAGGTAAAGAATGGCACTTGACCTCTGGTCTTCCTCCTCCAGACCCCTAGCCCTCGTCTGATCATAACAAGCACATCAGACAAGCCCCTTAGCAGGATATTCTACGGACTCTCTCAAAACCATCAAGGTCATCAAAAACAAGGGAAGTCTGAGAAGCTGTCACAGCCAAGAGGAGCCTAAGGAAATGGAATGACTAAACGTCATGTGGGACCGTGAGTGAGATCCTGGAACAGAAAAGGCACATTAGGTAAAAATTAAGGAAATCTGAATAAAGCATGAGCCGTAGCTAATAATAATATACCCACAGGGATTCGTGATGGTAATAAAAGTACCATCTCCATGGGAAATGTTAATCTTGAGGGAAATTGGGTGTGGGGCATATGGGAACTCCTCTGTCCTATATTGGAAGTTTTTCTGTAAATCTGAAACTGTTCTTAAAAAAATGAAGTTAATTTTTTTTAAAAAGTTACTGAGGGTACAGGAGATGCAAATAACGTTACCAACGAACCTGCTGTAATTGAAATTCATAGAACTTAGGACCCCAAACTGCACAAAATACACATTTTGGGGGGCACCTGGGTGGCTCAGTCATTAAGCACCTGCCTTCGGCTTAGGTCATGATCCCAGGATCCTGGGATGGACCCGAATTGGGCTCCCCGCTCAGCGGGAAGCCTGCTTCTCCCTTGACCACTCCCCCTGCTTGTGTTCCCTCTCTCGCTGTCTCTCTCCCTGTCAGATAAATAATATCTTTAAAAAAACAAAACAAAACAAAAATACATGTTTTTTTCAAGCGCACACGAAATGTCTGTCAAGATCAACTATACACGGGACCACTGAGTGAGGCTCAACAAATCTGAATGAAAAAAGAATTTAAAATTTAGAGTATGTTCTCTGAACACAATGGAAATAAATTAGAAATCAAATACATAAAGATAGCTCTCACACCCCAAATATGGGGGAATCAAAGAACACTTTTCACAATAATCTTCTGTCAAAAAAAGAAAAAAAAAGGAATCACAAGGGAAATAAGAAAACATTTTAATATAAATGAAAATAAAACCCTAACATATCAGGCATCATTCCAACCTCTGGCTTCTTCACCCAGGTGAGCTGATGTAGTCCCACACCTTGAAATTCCGTCTGAATCCCACGTTTTCATCTCCAGCCCAACCGGCTTGCAGAGGCCACGTATCTAGGTGCTACTGGATGTCTCTGGATACTTCAAGAGCATCTCAAACCCCAGAGAGCTGAGAAACACATCCCCTCCCATTTCCCCACCACACATCTCTTTCCTTAGGGCACAAACCCGAGAATCATCCTCGGGAATTCTCTCTCCTGCCCACCTCCCCACGTGCCGGTCTCTCTCCAAGTTCTTCTGTCTCTATCTCCAGCCCGTCTTGAATCCACCCACCTGTCCCTCTCCCAGAATAGGAAGCCCATATTTGCAAACATTTCTAATAGTAAGTCGTTTGTGTCAACCACCACACTTTCTTTCAAATTTCATTCTAAAGATGACATTAATCTACATGTATGAGTTTGCTACGGCTACCGTAGCAGGTAGGGAAGATGGTCTTGCTCAAGCAGCAGAAAGTTACTCCCACACAGTGCCGGAGACCAGAAGTCCAAGATCATGTTGTTGTCAGGGTTGGTTCCGATGGTGGCCTCTCACCTTGGCTTGTAGAGAGAGCTGTCTTCCCCCTGTGTCTTCACGTGGTCTTCCCTCTGTGTCCCTAGGTCCTAAGGTTCTCTTCTTATGCGAACTACAGCCCTATGGGACTAGGACCTACCCCAATGACCCCGCCTTCGAAGGTCCGATTTGCAAACACCACCACATTCTGAAGGACTGGGGGCTCAGAATTCCACTTGTGAAGCGGGGGCACAATGTTGCCCACTACGTGTTATTGATTCTTAGACTTGCTCTTTTATATCGACAACAATAGTTATAGCCAAAAAATTTGCCATGGAGCCAGCCTGAAAGCTCCAGGCCACAAGAGGAATGCCTCCCACACGCAGGCCAAAGCTCCAGCATCCACATTCCCCGAACAAGGGCCCATTTCTGGGCTTGCAGACCCCACTTCCTCACATGACAAATAGAACTTCACTCGTTCTTGTGGCTGAAACATATCCGCGATGTGAGACACAGATGTGAAGGAACGCAAAAGCACCAAAGATGCATATATCCCACTTTTCTGCTAATTGAAAATGTTCCCCTCTATAAAAAATAAGGGATTTGACAAGACAGGATAATACCTAGCCCACCCATCTTCCCGCGCTGACTCATCCTCCACCTGCCCCTCCTCGACACCTCCTCCGAGAAGCCCCCCGACCCTCAGCCCCTGCTGGTAACCCCCTCCCCCCTCTCTGTTCCTGCTTTATCTTCTTCAAATTATTTCTTTCCCTTGGAAATAGTCACATTTATTTACTTGATTATTTTTGTCTCCTTTCACTAGAACAGACAATGCGAGGGAACAGTAGGGCACTTATCTGTCCCGGTTTCCGTTTGAACCCCGCAGCCTGGCCCAGCAGACAGCTTGCTTGCATCAGCAGATTTGGAGTGAATAATAAATAAATAGCTGCCACATTTTCAAGAGTCGATTTGGCTTTCGGGTGACTTTTTCATGCTCGTCTTCCAAAGTGTATTTTTGCTGAATCCAAATGTTGGGAATCCTATGGGAGGTGATTCCAAAGTATGGCAAGGAAAGGAAATCCAGCCAGGCGATGCTTGGGGGAATTGAAAGGTTGTAGAAGTGCCGCTCTGGGATCGGCCACCAGGGGGCGCGAGCGTATAGGCCCTGCAGGTGGCGGAAGCGCCAGCTCCGGACTGGGGCGCGGGGAGGGGGGCTGGGATGGGGGACTGGGATGGGGGACTCCGAATCCAAGCTCTCGGCCGCATACGTGCCTCTCACGCTCTCCAGGTGTCCCCGCGGCTGGAGGAGGGGCCGGGCCTCCGACAGGGTCCCCAGGAAGAGGGCTGGCCGCGAAGGTACTGTCTTCACGAGAGCACCTGCGAAAACCCAATTCCTGGAATTCCCTCCACGACCTGTGTAAAGAAAGACACAAAATTCTACTGGCGGCCGTAAAGCTTCCAGTAAATGGAAGGAGAAACCGTATTCCTGCATGGGAATATGGAGTCTTCCCCAAATTAAAGCAACGCCAACAACCCCCCCCCCAGGTTTTTGCAGGCAACTAGAAATTCCATTCTAAAATATGTCTTGAGAAGCCAATACAATTGTCAAGAACTTAAAAAAAAAAAAGTACTGACTAGTGATTTTGATGTTCTCTCTATATAACAATGCTAGAAGGAAATATTGGTGACTATATAAGCTAAGGAGGAGTCTTTCTAAGCGTACAGGCGAGGAAGAAATTATAATGGGAAATGTGATGGATTTTCATATCAAAACAGTCAAGAGGGACGCCTGGGTGGCTCAGTTGGTTAAGCAGCTGCCTTCGGCTCAGGTCATGATCCCGGCGTCCTGGGATCGAGTCCCACATCGGGCTCCTTGCCTGGCAGGGAGCCTGCTTCTCCCTCTGCCTCTGCCTGCC
>ML097658.1:12960-26558 GCA_003697995.1 Taxidea taxus jeffersonii
GAGATCCCTTCAAGCCAGAAAAATCCTTAGACTATTTATGTTGATGGCAATATGGCTAGAAGCTACCAGGAGGAAGATCTCAATTCACTCTAAAGAAACTTAGGAACTTCCTAACCATAAGCCGCACAAAGACATCACAGGCTGCCCTGTCTGGTGGTGAGCTCTCCATCGCTGGGAGTATACAAGTCAAGAGTGGGTATCCACTTGGAAGAGCTACTGGGAACAGAGCTCAAATACAAGATGGGGACCCTTTTAGGTACGGTCCAACCCAAAGATTCTGAGTCAATGTTCAGGTAACATTAATGGATTTTCATAAGACCAGCTTCTGGGGCTGGTGCCAACCAAGCAGGGTGGACAACCAAGCAGGGACCAGGAGGGCACCGCAGAGTGGAGAGAGCCTGGGCTGGACTGCAGCTCTGTCACTTCTAGCCACTTGGGTAAGTCGCCTGACTGCCGAGAGGCTATTTCCACATGAAAATGAACAGATAATAATAGTACCCACTTTGGGGGGGTGTTAGAAGAATATAGTGAGCTAGTAAACTCTGGATGCCTGATGAAATGCCTGGCACATAGTGGGTCTTGAGCAAAAGGCAGCTGGTGTTACTATGGGTTCACTCTCCCTTCCCAGCCCCCCATCTTGGAACCCTCTGGCTGTCCTGTGTGGTTCAGCCTTCGAGCCCAACTGGCCCTGGTGGAGGCTCATATTTGCTCAGTTCTTCGCTGAGCCACAGAGCTGCCGTGGGTCTCACTCAAAGCTGTTTCACCTGCTCTCTGGTAGTTTGGGGGAGGGCCGGGGAAGGTCTCCTTGCCAAGACACCACCTTTCGCTGCTACCCCCCACCCCCCAGCACCACAAGCTGCAGGAATGAGGCCCCCGGGAAGAGAAAGAAGAGTGTCTCTGGGGCCTGGCCTTTTTGGGTTTCATTCCCATTAAAACAGAAACAGGTTTGCAAAGCCAACAAAAAGCTCTGGCCTGTCAGACAGCAGCCATCAGATTAAGGAGGATTTATGGTGTGTGTGACTCCCAGGGTGGAGCCAGGGTTCTGGCTGGGAGATAACATCACAGAGGCACACCCCCACCAGCCAGGCCTGGAGGCCCCCCCTAAATGGGGTGGGTCAGGTGGACCATCAGAAAGCCAGGGTTCCAGCATATTCCTCGCCAGAGCCTTCCTGTGAGAAATCAGAACTGTGGCATGAGGGGTGGGGGACAGGAACACAGAGTGGGGGTCTGGCCAGAGCTGGGGGCAGGGGGTCACAGAGCCTCTTACCGCATTCCTCAGCCCTTTCAGATCTGGAGTCTTCAACATGAGAGCATCAAATACTTCCTCAGTCTCCCTCCGCACGTACAACAGAACTGAGAGGCAAAGGGGTGGGTTTTAGTGGTAAGGGGAGGACAAACGAGCCTGGGAATTTACCTCAGGGGATGGGAGAATCTTCAAAAATATTATTTTTTTAAGTTTTTTTAAAAATTTATTAGAGAGAGAAAGCACAGAGGGAGAGGGAGAAGCAGAAGCAGACTCCCCACTGAGCAGACAGCTCGATGTGGGTGGGACTCGATCCCAGGACCCTGAGATCGTGACCTGAGCAGAAGGGAGACACTTAACAGACTGAGCCACCCAGGTGCCCCTCCAAAATATTATTTTTTACCATAAGGCTGACGTCTGCAGAAAGGGCAAATTCCTGCTGAGGGTCTGTACCCTGATGGGAAATACCACCCAGCTTTGCAGTTCCCACTCTCAGACTGGGCTGATTTGGACAGGCTCGAATCCCTCCCTGCTCCCGCCTGCCAGCTAGGTGACCTTGAAGACATTTTCCTGTCACCAAACCTCACTGTATCCAAATGGGAAATGGAGGTGGCTCTGCCCTCTATTTCACAGAGTTGTTGGGGAATTAACCACATGACATTTTAAATACCAAGTGCAAAAAAACCCAAAAAAACAAAAAACAAAAAAATAAGTGTAGTACAAGGCTCAATGCAAGGTTGCCAGAAGGTTTTGATCTTAGCTGCTGGTTGGTTTCTTCTTGATAATCAGCTACAGCCCCCCAGAGGTTTGGGCATGTCCCCCTCTCCCAGGAAGTCACAGATTTAGGCTGTCAAAGCCAGAAAGCCAGGTATGGAAACCGAACTCTTCTCCACCCTCCCCACCCCTGGCAGCAGAGAAGGCAGGCACTTGCCCAACACAATGAGCCTGTTGCCTTTGCCAGCTGTCGCAGGATGCCCATGTCCACCAAAGCCAGAGGAGGCAGAAGCCCTCCAGCTCCATGGACCTCTCTCCAAGCACTGTGGGCTTCCCCCTGACCCCGACTCCATCCTCAAGCCCAACTTGGCCCAACTCCAGCTCTGAGGAGTAAGGCAGCCCCTTGTGCCTTCTCTGCTGGGATGGATGCTGCCCTGGCTGCCTGGGCCCTGGTAGGCATTTGAGGCTTTGGGGCCTGCTTCATGGGGAGCTGGAGACTCTGTGGATGGACGGGAAGTGAAGGTACCTCTCTGAAGATCGTCTTCCTTGGCCTTTTTGGAGGGCAGAGGCTCAAAGTCCTCAGCAAAGGGTGAGCAGGTACGTTTCAGAGGCAGCCTGGGGGGAAGGGGGGACAGAGGAGTAAGGGAGGGGCTCATGAGAAACCCAGGGGGATCCCAGAGTCCAAAGGGGCCCCAGAGGTAAAGAAGATCCCATGAGGGCAGACCCAAAGCAGTGGGATGGCGGTGAAAGCAGCAGGTTCTGGAATTGGGACAGCCTGGGTTCAAATCCCACTCACTAACTGGGTCACTCAGGGGAGTCCCTTAGGCCCTTAGGGTCCCCATCTATCCAATGGGGTGATGAAACAATGACAACAAGACTTCATAAAGTCGTGAGGCTGCAGGAGATCACACAGACAGCTTCTAGAGCCGCGTGTGGGGCACAGCGGGGCCTCGGGGAATGAAGACTCTTTCACCATCAATAGGATGGTTTTTGGAAAGAATCCACTTGGATGGGCGGTGGGGAGAGGGGGCAGGGCTACGGGATTTGGAGTAAGGCACACTGAGGTGCCAGCCTGCCAGTGCTGTGTGAGCTTGGCCAAATCACTTCACTTCTCTGAGCCTTGGCTTCCTCATCTGTCAAGGAGAAGAAAAACCCTTGCTTGCCTGCCCCTTGGGGGCTGTGGTGGTGGGGAACAGGTGACCTAATTTGGTATGGAAGCCCCTCCTGAAAGGTACCCCTTGTTTATGGGGGCAGGACACTAAGACCAACAACAAAGGAGCTTTCCCTTTCACTCACCACTTTCTCATCCCTGCCTTGGGCCCATGAGGCCCTGCTCCCCCTCGGACAGACCTCTAGGCTGACAGAGAGAAGGACAGAGAGGGGACAAGTCGCCAGGCCCCTCCCTCGCCTCCTGGAGTCTTGGTGGGGTGTGGACCCCCCAGTCAGTCCTGTGGCACAGCGTCCCCTCCTTGCTCTCCAAATCTGCACTACCATCTCGGAGGCTTCTTTTGCTTTTTACAAGCATGTGTCTCGCCAGAGATTTGCCAACTTTTCACATAAAACAAACCCATAAAAACATGGGCAGTTTCAGTGAGAAAGGAGCGTGAATCTAGCTTGGGGGCTGGGGGAAAAGTCTCCCCGCTGCTTCCTCAGTGCCCTGGCCCTGGCTTGGGGGGACAGCGCAAGCAGTGAAGGGCCAGGTGGGAGCAAGGAGGGGGTGAGGAGATCCCTCGCTCTTTCTCTCCATACCTGTTAGAGCTGCTCTGACCCGCCGAGGGCACTGCCTGCAATGAAGACAAAAGACATTTTCCATCACATGCAGGAAGATGAGAGGGGCCCTCTGCTGCTGGAGGCTTTCTGGGAGGAGGGGGCCCAATCTTTGATGGGGAGGAGGTGGGGGAGGGGAGATGCAGTTGGAATGCCTTTCCTGCTCATTCTGCTCAGACTAAGTCCTCTTACGTGAGCTGTGATCCTGAGTTGAAAGGCAGCATCCACCCCAGGGAGAACCAGTCAGGGACTCGGTGGACATAGGAGGTGCTGAAGAAATATGGCAGACCCCGTACGCCCCACCTGAGCCCCAGCTCACCCAGAAGGGCCAGGACTGCACACCACCCTGCAGCTGGGGACAGGGAAGTGTGAGCAGAGGCACAAGGGGAAAGGGGGTGAGGGGAAAGGGCACTCTTTGGAACCCTCCTGTGTGCCTGGCCCTGGGCTGTCTGGTACAGTCATCACCAGTGCCAGGATGGAGGCACCCAGGCCTGCCTGAGAGGGTGAAGAGCCTACACGCGCAGCAGGAGGCAGAGTCAGGATTCAGACCTCCCCGCCCCTCAAGCCAGGCTCATAGCTGCAAGCCCAGGGGCCTCTCTCTTCCCCACAGAGCAGCCATCAACCTGGCCACAGGGCCCTTAATCCCAAGAGAGTGGCCATCTCCTGACTTAGGGCCTCTAGCTAGGGAGAGGAACTGGGGTCATGCAGCCATCAGACTATGGGGCCACAGAACCGCTTCCGGGCTGGGGAGGGGGGCGGCAGTGATGGGAGGATGGCGGACACAGGAAGGAATGGATGAGCCACCAGCCACATCAATACAGGCTGCCCTTTCGGTTCCATAACCTCTTATAGTTTGAAGTCAGTGCACTGAACACATCTTGGACAGCAAGAGCTATTTCTGCAAACGTTCTTACCTACATGACGGTGGGGAGAGGGGGGAACCTTGATGGAAGGAGAATCAGATTGTTTAATATGGAAGCAAACTACTAGCCAGGCTCAGCCATCCTGGTTCCCCCCCGGACATGCTGTGCGGCCGTCTCTGGAAAGTGGAGGGGACAACAGTGTCTACCTCAAAGGATGTCTCCCCGGCCCGAGAGGTGCTGTGGCTAGGGTTTGTGGGCTCGGCTTCTGAAGCCGAGGTGCCTGGGTCCAAACTGTGGCTCTGCCCGTGCTCTGGGGTTTGGTTTCTGGGCCTCAACATCCACCCCATGAATCCAGGGAGAACGACAGCCTCCAGCCGATAGGGAGGCAGGGAGGGGGCGAGAAGGTGGTACGTGGGGGGCCTTGAGAGCAGTGCCTGGCGTATAGTGAGCACTCACAAGCGTTGCCATGACCACTATGCTCCACCCCATGGGGTTCAGCCACCATCTAATTTGGGGCTCAGAAACTAGAAACCTCCATGAGTGCTCCAAGCATGAACATTTCAAAAGTATCTTCGTTTTGATGAAAAAAATATCGAGACCTATGCTCGTCTAAATTGGCCTGTTGTGGCCGCGTGGCAGGGGGCTCTGCACCGATCTGCGGCGATTGCCCCCCACACCTCCCCACCTCCCCCCGGGGCTGAGACGCTCTTTGGCCTGAGACTCTCACCCCTCCAGGACGCTGCAGGCCTGAGAAGTGCACGTTGGGGATGAACAGCACGGGTGGGGTCTCCAGGTCAGCCTCGGGCCTCAGGTATGTGGTCTCATTGCCCCTGAAGCCAGACAGCAGGCAGCCCTTGATGCCTGATGGGAAAAGGAAGGCACTGTGTCTGGGACCCCTCTGTTCACAACCCCAGCCTCTGCCCTCCAGTCTCCATCTCCCCTTCACCCCAGGCCAGCCCAGTCCCTGGCCCGTCCCCACTGACCACTGCTGCTGGAGTCGGGGCATTTGACCTTCCTCCGGAACTGCTTCCGCTCATCATCCCTCATTTTCCTTTCTGCTCCCTGCAGGGAAGAGGGGAAGGGGAGGTCACCAAGGGTCTTGGGAGGGGCTGGCTATCTTGCATCTTAACTATGGGCCCGCCTTCCGGGACTGCCAGCCTTCTAGAGCTGCTGTCTTCCCAGAGTGAGACCAGGAAATGGGGAAGTAGCAGTGCCCAACCCGCCCGGCCCAGCCCAGCCCAGCCCTGTCTGAAGCCAGTCCAGGCCACGAGAGACAGACAGACGTGGAGAGAGAGGAACAGACGGAGAAGCAGAGACGAGGAAAGTGGAGTGAAAGAGGGACAAGAAGAAGAAAGAGAAACATGAGAGAGACAGACACAGAAAGACACATGAAGAGATCTTCAGAGAGATCTAGAAAGAGATCTTTGGAAAGAGACCGCGAGGGGAGACAGCAGCACAGAGAGAGGGAGGAAAATATACTCTGGGGCCAGGACAATGACAAGCCCACAGAGGAGGGAGACGGGAGGAGAGCAAGAAGCAGAGAGAGACAGACACGCCCCGCATGGCTGGGGAGGGCACACGAGTGGGGGCTGGCCCTTCCCCCGCCCAGAGCCCCCAACCCCGGCCACCTTGTCACAAAAAATCTTGATCTGGCAGATGGCTCGGTGTACCAGGCGCTCAGCGCCTGAGCCGCAGTCGTAGGTGTCAATCTGCAGGTTCAGGGGGACGCCCTTTACCCCCTTCTGCGAGGAGAAGTCTGTGCTGAGGCAGTTGACACCGATGAACACCTGGGGACAGACAGGGGAGCTGCAGAAACAGCGGGCCCTGTGCCAGCCCTGCCGTCCCTCGAGCACTGCTCATGAGCCTACTGTGCGCCCGGCTAGCGGCGCCCCTGGAAGGCGCCCATCACCACCACCAACAGCCAGACTGGGGCTCAGGGTGGCACACCAGCCTTCCCCAGGTGACACGGGGGTGTGGGTGCGGCCCAGTGGGCGAGGCAGCTCCCACTAGACTGCCCACTAGACTGCCCAGGCCAAAGGATCAAGGCCCTGAGAGGGAGATGAGGGGGTCCCTCGGGGGATTTCATGAAAGTGCAGAGCCTCATTGTTCTGCCACCCAGAGTGAGGAGGTATGGAAGGGCCATAGCCCCTTCCCCCTGGGTCCAGAAGACCACCTTCCCGCTGGCCCCAAGCCACAGGGGTGAGACCCTGACCCTCTGTGCTCTTGCCTACCAGCTCCAGCCATCACTGGACCTGTCCCCCGCCTTTTACAGCCAAGGAAACAGGGGCTCTGAGCAGAGGGGAAGCTGCTGATGTTTCCACATGCCAGCAGACGTGGACATGGGGCCACCCAGATTGGGGTTGGGAAGCTGGGCTCGGCCACTCACTGGCCACGTGGCTTTAGACGAGTGCTCTAACCTCACGGAACCTGTTTCCTTACCTGCAAAATGGGGATAATTAAACCTACTCCATATGGCTGTGAGGGGCATGGAGCCCCTAGTGAGCTCGGCATGTAGTGGCCTGTTATGGTGAGTAGGACCACTGGAGTCTCAACCCAAAGCCCAGCTGATGGCAGTCTGGGGTGAGTCCCATCCCAGAGACTCCCTGGCACACTCACCTGGTGACTGTCTACCTGACTGACTCCTCCCTGGGGTGCCAGGGCCAGACCCCACTCCAGGCTGACCACTGTTCTTTGGGACATCTCCCTTGGAAGTGATCCTGACCTGCCCAGGTAGGGGTGGGGTGTTGGGCCTTTGTGGACCCCCTTCCTTCCTTGGCTGTGGGGGCCAGGTCCCCAGACGCATACCAGACATACCTCCCCCCAGCCAACTCAGCCCTAATGCAGCTCCCACCCAGCTCACACCTGAGAAAGACCCACGCCTGGGGGCTTCAGGGGCTGTGAGAAAATCCCTACCGAAACCCACATCTCCCTTCCTACGAAACTCTTTTCCCCGCCTCCCTGCACCGGAGGCCCTAGCTCCTCCTCCAGCCCCTGGCATCTGTTTGAATCCTAATAATCCCTCACTTTTGTGCCTCCCTTTGTGTTTTCAGAGCCCCCTTCAGCTCTGTTTTCTCCAGGCAGCCAGGGTGGCCAGTGAGGCCGGCTCTCCAGCTTGTCCAGGCCAGAAATGCCCTTGCCATGAGCTGGACCCAACCCTGGTCTGAGAGGGTGGGCCTGGCCCAAGGAGACAAAGGACAGGCCCAAGATCACCCAGCCCCGGCTCTCAGACCAGTGCCCTTCCCAAAATGCTGGCTCTCCAAACAGGAAACCAAGGTACAGAGAGGCCCAGAGGCACACGGCAAGTTAACCTCGGGCACTAAGTGGCTGGGATGAAAAAAAATCACCAGAGGCTCCACTTTCAGGCCTCTCAGATGGGTCTGGCACTGGGCCCGTCTCTGAGACATGCATGATCCTAGGGAATCTTCACCACAGCCCCCCGAGGCAGACTATTGTTCCCTTTTTATGGACATAAGAAGTGAAGTGACTGGGACTTTGGCCTCCTCTAGCAGAACCCCAACCATTCTTCCTGCACCCCTGACTGGCTTACAAGTCGGGAAACATGGCGTCATGGGTGGCTGGCTGTGTGACCTCGCACGTGGCTTGGTTTTCCCATCTGGTGAATGGGCAGGTGCAATTCACCACAACGGCCCCCATTGCTGAGCCAGACTGGCCTCTACCCTTTACTTACCACACTTGATCCTCATGTGATCCCCTCAGTTGGTGCTATCATTGGGTCCCAACTTTATAGGCAAGGTCACAGGGCTGGGACATAGGCCTAGCCTTTCTGGAAGCCTGTGCTTCTCTTCCACTCTGTATCCTGCCTCCTCCACAGGTGCTCTCATTAGAGCAGCTACCACAATTCTAGTTCCTACCTGGGGACTTCTGAGGGACCCAGCCTGCCACGGCCATGCACTGACCTTGGCCTCCTCGTTGACATTCCACACAAAGGACAGGGCGTTGTAGGCTACCTCCTCAATGTGCTGCACAGTGTTGAAGTTTTCTTTGCAGTCAGCTGGAACCACAGGAGACCAGAAGGAGAGTCAGGAGGAAAGGGATCTGGGGACATGCTGGGAAGGAGGCTTTTAGGAGCAGGGTCTAATTCCCGGCAGGGATTTTTACCCTTTCCCCCCAGAACCATGCTTCAGCCTGGTGGGGGAGACTGATGATCGTGCCCTGGGCTACAGATGGGAAAACTGAGGTCCAGCCTGGGAAGCAGATATGCCTAAACCCCACAGAGAATCCCTAAGTTGGCCAGCTAGGCCTGGGCCCTCATCACTTTTGGGTGGAGGTTCGCGTTTTCAGTGGGATTGGGACTTAGGGGGTCTCCCAGACACAGTAGTAGCAAAAAGAGTAAGAGCAGTGCCAGTGATGGTAAGAGGACTAGTAAGTCCAGGACTCCTCATGCCGAGCTACTGGACAGTGAGCACACCGTGGGACGGCCACCACTCACTGAACAGTATGGCGAGCCCTCACTTAATCCTCACAAGGACACAATGAATCCACAGTTTACATGTGGAAAGAAAATGAAACTCAGAGAAGTCTGGTCACTTGGCCAGGGTCCCATGGCTTTCAAAAAAAGGCACAGCAAGGACTGGAGCTCAGCTTTGGCCCCTGGACATAGGCTCCTGCCCACTGGCTGTGTGGTCTCCCAGACAAGTCATGGGAGCATCCCTAGTGATCCGTTCTCCAGCGCATGAGACTTCAAGGCAGAAGAAACAGCACTGGACGCAGGCAGGGCAGTTGGCCCTATTCCACTTGACAGCTGAAGAAACAGAGGCCCAGAAAGGGGAGGTGACACAGGTCACACAGTCAAGAAAAGAGTGATGGAGTCAGAATCTGGAGGCCCGAGGATGGGCGGTGCCTCCCACACATCCCAGGGCCCAGGACAGGGATAAGGTAGCACCCGAGTCCCTTCCCCGTGTCCCTTCTCTGGGCCCCCTCCCGGCTGACAGAACCCAGGGTCCCAGCTCCCAAAGCAGAACTGCCTTGCGCTGTCCTTCCAACCTTCCAAATCGGGCTCTGTTGTCTTAGGCATTTGTGTCTCAATGGGCTAAGCCCCGACCCCCCACCGGGACACAAAGACTGGCCTCCCAGGGGTCTATTTATCAGCCACTCCTGGGGTCTTTAGGGCACTGTTTACCCCAAAGCAAACAGAAAAGAGGCCCCGGCTTCCAGCCCACAGATGTAAATCCCTGCAAAGGCCCCGAAGTGCAGGACCTGCAGACCGGGGCCAGGCGGGCAGCTGGGGTGAGAACTCAGTCCTGCAGGGATCACAGGGGGCTGGGGAAGAGGGCAGGGCCAGAAAGGCCTGATTGGGGTGTGTGTGTGTGTGAGAGAGAGAGAGAGAGAGAGAAAAACAGGGAGAGACCGAGAGACTGGGAAGGGGGCCTGAGAGGGGCTCTCACCTACGTCGATGACACGCTGCTTGGCAGTGGGTTGCCGGGAATGCCAATGCTTCCAGAAACGCAGTTGCTCCACAGGCACTTTCTCATTGTCGAAGACAACCATCACCACACTCTGCAAGCACAGCGGGCCGCTGTGACCCTCAGCCTCAGGAGAGGCCCAGGCGTCCTAGTCCCCTCCCCGAGCCCTGGTCCAGGGCTCCTGCCCTTTTGCCTCCATGTCCCCCACTCCACGGCAGTGGCACCCTCCCCTCTCCCTAGGGTCCTTGTCAGTCCGGGCCGGCCCAACCATCCTAGCCCCTGCCCAAGCTGCTATGGGGACAAGATACCTTGACTTTGTTGGAGGACAAGGCAAGGCCCTTGCCACCTGCCGGGGTCCGCAGTGTGATAGGGTAGAACTGGCCCTTGTTGAGGTAGGCCATCGGCGACTCCCCTGACTTGATGTGGATGGCTTTGGGGGAGCCCAGGGTGTATTCAAAGTCACTGCAGGGAGGAGACGGGGAGGACAGTGAGGCTGAGCTCTCAGGCAGGAGGATCCCAGAAGGCAGTGTGGTAGGAGGCAGAGGCTGTGCTGTGGATTTGCTGTGGGACTTCGGGAAATCATTCTACCGCCCTGGGCCTCAGTCTCATTTTTGGAGTTTCTATTTAATGGTTTCATTGAGCCACAATCCTGCTGAATAACAAATAATGGAAACTGGAGAGAGCCCTGAGGGGAGACAGAGCCCCAGGGGAGATGAAGGGCAAAATAACCTCAATTTTTTTTTTAACAGGGCTCTGAGCTCCCTGTCACAGCCCAAGAAAGAAATGTGGAAATCTGCCTCTCTCCTTTCACATGCCTTCACTCCCCTCTTTTCACTCACTGACAATGCCTGCTCTGGGGATGGTGTGAAGCTCTGTCTGTAGCCTCTGCCTACAGTCCAAGTAGCCAAGGTTCCAGAGGGGCTGAGTTACCTCTTGGGGCTGGGATAGTCCTCTGGACACGGGGGTTCTGGGGACGTTTTCAGGATATCTGGGAAGAGCAGCGACTGTAGAGAAACACAATTCAGAGAGAATAAATGGCCACATTCAGGCTGCTGGAGCCTCATCCCAGAGCTGTCCCATATAGCTGTGCAGGTTATGCAGTATACCACTGGGACAACAGTACATGGCAGACCTGCCTTGGATCTAGGACTTTTTATCCCCAGGATTCCAAACCTCTGATCTCCTCACTGTCTTCTCTCCTTCTGCACAGGCATGCACATATCCAGGGATGCTGTTTGGGGTCCGGGGGTGGGCCCTCACCTCCTGTGGGTCATCTTTGAAGGTGCTGTCAGGCTGCCAGCGCTGTGTGGGTGGCACCCCAGGAATGCTCTCAAACAAGGAGTTGAGGGAGCTGTTATCGTACATATCACTGGTGGGCAGCAGGTAGCTGTCCACAGAGCCAGCTTCCAGCTTGCTGGGGCCAGTGGGGAGGGGAGCTGCCTTGCCCGGAGTGGGCACGGCCCCCTCCAAGCTCATCAGGTTATTCTTCTTGAGCACATCTGGGTACTCTGGGGTTCCAGACACATTCTCTGTCAGGAATTTCATGAGATGCGTGGGGCTTTCAAGGGGAGCGAGGTCCATCTCATATTCCATGCCATGGTAGTACCTGGGGAGAGAGGAGGGCTGAGTGAGTGCACCTCTTCTCTCTGAGGGGTGAGGGGACCCTCAGCTGGGCTGGAGGGTGACCATCACTGACCTTTAATCCCATGAAATATTAGATATTCCCGACATGCATGAAGCAAGATGCAGTAACAAGCCAATTTGTCACAGGGATGAGCAGGGAGGAGGGCTCAGGGTAGAGGGGAACAAACGTCTGCTTTATCTTTTACAGTACTTGGTCATTTTAAAAACTTAAAGGTCATTTATTTCTTATCCAGAATCAAATGTCCCCACCTTAAAACAACTGCATTGAGTTATCTACACAGTATGTGTGTGGGGGGGGAGGGGACATGAATATTACAGTTAACGTGGTACAGTTAATATATGTTGAGAAAAAGGTCTAGAAGGATACACTCCAAACTGTTAAGGTGGGCAGGGAGTAGGATTACAGGAAACTTACTTTCTACTTTATACATTTCTATAGAGTTTGAATACTTTGTAACCAATGGGTATTACTTTTGTAATCAGAAAAGCTAACAACATTTTTAAAAATTAGTTTTTAGGGGCGCCTGGGTGGCTCAGTGGGTTAGAGCCTCTGCCTTCGGCTCGGGTCATGGTCCCGGGGTCCTGGGATCGAGCCCCACGTCGGGCTCTCTGATCCACAGAGAGCCTGCTTCCTCCTCTCTCTCCCTGCCTGCCTCTCTGACTACTTGTGATCTCTGTCTGTCTAAATAAATAAAATCTTAAAAAAAAAAATTAGTTTTCAGAAAAGGCCACGCACAACCCTTCAGTTCCTAGCCTAGAGGGGCCCTGAGCCGGCTGTGTGAGGGGTAACGCCTGCCTTAGCAGCTTGGTTTTTCTGGAAGGCGGAGAGGAGCCTAGATGTTTTCCAAGCAGAGGTAGGCAGGGGAAGGGCAGTGGTGGGAGGAAGAGTAAAGAAAGGGCAGGATCCCTCTAGTGCCCATCCAGTCGTAAGCCTGGCCTGGGCTGCCTTCTAGGAGGAAGGGAACATCAGTGCCCCAAGGCGCTAATGCCAGGCAGAGGCCCAAGAGAGCCAGAGGAAAGAAATACCAGAATCCAGGTGCCCCTCCCCCAGGCCAGACCTCCCTCTAGAAAAGCCACCTTCAGGGCTTATTCCTGGACCTTGGCTTTGAAGTTTGTTTTCTGTAAACTCTAGCCCACAGGGGCTGCAGGCTTCCTGTGAGTGTGTGTGAGCCTCTCACATGGACCAGGGTCTCATCATCACTTGGTGGGCCCTAGGCTCTGGGCTTCACAAACTCCTTCCTCCATAAAAAATATTTAAAAATACCTTTTACAACTGCACTGGTATAAAGATAGGTGTAATCCAGGTTGGATTATATTCATTGTTTTCTTCTGATTTTAAAATAAATTCTAACACTTCCATGGGCCCTAAGAGTCCCGTGGGCCCTAGGCACTGAGCCTTCTGTGCCTGATGGTTAAGAGCCCAGAGGTAGAGGGGAACATGAGAAAAGGGCCAAGATGGGGGGTTGGGCAAACCTTACCTCTTTCCTTGGTCATTCCGGCCCCCAGTGCTAGAGGACAGGATCCGCTTCTCCTTGGGGCCCTGAGTGGAGAAGAAAGAGGGATTTATACATTTATGGCAAGATAACCCCCGTCTGGTGAACTTGGCCACACAGAGGAGCTAACTTGGTCACTGGCTGGGGTGGGGAGGGATCTGCTAGTCTTTGGAGTGGGCAAGCCATCATTTAGCCTGAGTTCCAAGTTAGAGAGTGAGAAGTACCCCAAGATCAGCAGCTCGGCATCAAGGAATTTGAAATCAGATCTGACTTAAGTCCTAACTTTACCACTTAAAAGTACTATGAACTCATTCTGAATGAGTGACTCTTTCTGAGACTCAGTTTCTTCATATTTCAAGTGGGGGATTATAATACTTACTTCAAGGGTATTTGGAGATTTACTAGTAAAAATAATGCTCACTGGCTTGTTTTTGTCTTTTTTTTTTTTTTT
>RCUC01108189.1:0-12206 GCA_003697995.1 Taxidea taxus jeffersonii
CTAGAGAATTTTATTGAGATTTTATTCATTCATTTATTTGTTTATTTATTTGGAGAGAGAGAGAGAAAGAGTGCACAAGTGGGGTGAAGGGCAGAGGGACAGAGAGTATATCCGTACTCAGTGCATGGAGCTTGACACGACACTGAGATCATGACCTGAGCCAAAATCAAGAGCTGGAACCCAACCACCTAAGCCAACCAGGAAGGCCTAGCCCTAGAGTATTTAATTCTCTTCACAATCCTGTAAAACAGTGTAAATCACTTCATTTGTACTTAGGAAGAAATCTAGAGAAGTTAAGGAACTTTCCCAAACTCACACAGCTAATAAGCAGCAGCAGCTTGGACTTCAGCCCCATCTGGCTAGCTCTCACACCTAGACTCCTTCCATGCTCAGTGGTCAAAGAGGAACTTTCTGTTCACAGACAGCCTCTATTCATCCCATACCTGAAGTTCTCCATGCAATTCAAGGTGGGACATCTGGCTGTCTATTCTATTCCCCCTCTGTGTAACTCCTTATTAATCAAAGGTATTCAATAAATGATTGTAAGTGGATGAATGAATGAATGAATGAGTGAACCCATGGAAGAATCAGTCAAGAGGTCTCAATTTTTTCATGCATTCTGTCCCACACATAATTCTTGGTCCAAATTTGATGGCTGGTCTCAGCCAGCCCTTATCTCTATGCAGCTTATTTCAAGAGAAAAATAAAACTTTCATCTTATAGTTAGATATTGAAGGAAAACATGATTGAGGTATAGTTTCTTTACAATCAGACAGAAATATTTGCAATGCAGGACTATTACAGTAGAGTGCAGGGGGGAGAGGCAGCCTGGAGGGTATGGAGCACCCAGAATGATAGTTAACTATTTTTTCTCAGTTTCTTCTATAAAGCAGACTATATCTTATTGCTTTCCCAAGGGACAGGACTGCTTCATAAAAAAAGGCAGACCAACTTATTGCAAGACATTTTTAGCTTTTTCTTCTTTCTAACTTTCAGTCATTCTCTCTTTTCCTTTAAAGATAATGTCACTTCTTGCTATTTCTCTACCATAAATTTCCAGCCATGAAGTATAATGTGGAAGCCAGTTATAAAGTTTCATTGTCACTTCTAGAGAGGTTAGAGGCAGATAAAATCTTTGAAAAAGTGTGATTTTGCCACAATTCTCATTTGCCACTCTTAGGAATTATACTCCTGGAAAATAATCTATACTTGCTCACTCTTATTTTGAGATTTAATGAGCTGTTATAAATGAGCAGATGTGACAAACATACACCTTAGTGTAGTGAGCGTAGAAAGGATGACCATCAGGAATAAGGCTGTTGAACATGATTCTACCAATTCAAGTGTCATGTGGAATATTCCTTCTGTTTTTAGAATCAAAGTGAATCATGCACCCTCAACTTTAGTAATTTTATTTTCACAATCATTTATTTTCATAATAGGCTTTTATTTAAATTGCAGATTTTTGAAGAAGTTGAGCCAAGTTTGGAGTGTGATGACTTTTGTCATCTTTATTGACGTATAATTGACACATAAAAATTGTATACACTTAAGGCTTATGACAATGTGTTGATATGCATATGGGTGATGAAACGATTTACCACCATCAATGGTGATACCATGTCAAACCAACTCTCTTGAGCTCTTGTGATAGATATTCTGGGGGTGTTAAACATGGACATAAACTCTGTCCCACAGAAGTACGTGAAATAAAACATACACCTGAGCTGTTCCCAAACTTTTCTACTTCAATATAGTTTGGAAAGGCAAATACCTCCACTATTCTGATGTATTAAGAAAATATTTAATTAGTCTATTATTAATTAAAAGTTAAGTAGTGGGGTGCCTGGGTGGCTCTTTTGGTTGAGTGTCTGCCTTTTGCTCAGGTCATGATCTCAGGGTCCTGGGATCCAGCCCCACATCGGGTTCCCTGCTCAGCAGGGAGCCTGCTTTTCTCCTCTCCCTGCTCCTGCTCTCTCTTGCTACCTCTGTTTCTCTCTCAAATAAATAAATAAAATCTCTTAAAAAATTTTAATTAGTATATTACTAATCCATAAAGAAGGCACAACCATACATAGTATCATGTTATAATTACAAATACAATCGCGATAATAGGGAGCACAGTGCAGATGGGATCACACCTAAGACTATCTCTTCTCCCCTCCTCCCTTTCCTATTCACTCTCCTTTAATTAACAGTGTTTGCTGAGTGATCTGTTCTTCCCACTTATCTGTTCATTTAGAGACTCTAGTTGTAATAGGGTGTACATGAGAAGTAAACCAGGGACGTAAAGATAAAATAAATCAACTTGTCACCATCTTCTAGGTCCCAGTAAAGTGAGTAAGGAGGAGAACTCAAGAGGTCTCCAGTGTCCCTGCCTCTCTTCGGTGACTCCCCAAGAGATCAGGCCTAGCGAGGAGGGAATGACAGGGCCAGGTGTGGATTGGTACTACCTGTCTTTTACATTACACTAAATAAGCAATGCTGAAATGAATCCTATCCTTGTATAAAGGGGATCAGCCCAAGAATAGCAGCATCTATGTGAGGGGCCAGTTGGATGAGAGAAACAGATCCTATTCAACTGAGGGGACAAGAGGATTTCAGGATATGAAAATGAAAGTTATGCAGTGAAGTGGATAAGCTCTCTCTTTAAGCTCTCCCCAGAACTATTCTTTAGAGTGTCGTACAAGGAACAAAAAGAATTCCTTATTAGTTTTAATAATAACATATAAACACTGCATTGTGGGAACTCTGATGTTTCTAAAGTGCTTTCAAGCATTTCAAATTTGATCTCCACAAGATCCCTGTGAGATAGAGAAGTTATTATGATGCATATATTTCAAGCAACTATATATACATATATAGCACACGTATTGACATGCATAGTATATCCTTACATATATAGCATATATATTCTTAAGTACTGTCAAAAACACAAAAATTAGTCCAAGATGATGCATATTGCTTAAAATCCAGATTTATAACTTGATTTCTGAACTAACTTATATTTTCTATTATTGATCAGCATACTAAAAATTAAAGTGAAATGGCTGAAAAGTATTCCATTTCAAATAAATATATATATATATATGTATTAGGGAACCAAAGTAAGCACCACAAGGAATAAAGAATTCAGATAGGGAAGCTTGGAATTCCAGCTTAACTACAATCAGAAGAGATTAGATCTTCTCAATGTATGAATGAAATAACATGGTAACCTCTGAGCCAGAAAATGGTTACTGTCAATCAGTGCTTGGCAGAAACACACATTAAAGTACTATTCATTCATTGTCTTATTTGGGGCAGCCTAGTTTAGAACCTTACATATATTCAGGTCATGGGTCAAAAAAATCAGAAAATTAATTTTCTGTTAACTAAATCATCATCATTTCCAACCACATCCCTATTTCTTGTTGTTCCATACACCAAGAATTGTGTGGAATCGAAGTTGTCCTATGTTCCCAGGTTAAAGCTCTATCATGAAGACATTGGTTTTCATACTGCCCAGTAGGAAAGAATTGTTTTAGGTAGCTAGCTTCCTCTGGCTCTTTCCACACCTTTGATTTTGAACCTCTGATTCTAGGGCCATTGTATAAATGGGACTACCCTAATCAATAAATGCATGTCTAGATTGTATATGGGAAGACAGCCAATATTATTAATAAATGGCCACTTCCATTTATTTATTTCCAGGATGTAGTAAGAAAGAGATCATCTGACAAAACTTGAATAATGGTTATATGAGAAAGACAAAAATAAGAATATCATTAGCACTTATGTGATGAAAATAGTAGCTAATAAGGGAGAATTCAGCAGTTGGAAGGATATTCATTGGTGGATTAATGAGAAGAGGGGAAAAAAGATCATTGAGTTAAACGGCAGAGGGAGAGAGAGAATCTCAAGCAGACTCTGAGCTGAGTGTGGAGTCTGACATGGGGCTCAATCTTTCAGGTCATCAGATCACAATCTAAGACGAAATCAAGAGTCAGATGCTTAGCTGACCCCCACCCCAGCCCTGGGTACTCCTCACTGAGGTAATTTTGTAGTCAGAACAGCCTGCAGTGTTCTTCTTTTTTTTTTTTTTTTTAAGTTTTTTTTTTTTTTAAGATTTTCTTTTTTTTTTTGACACACAGAGACAGATCACAAGTAGGCAGAGAGGCAGGCAGAAAGAGAGGGGGAAGCAGGCTCCCCACTGAGCAGAGAGCCCGATGCAGGGCTCAATCCCAGGACCCTGGGATCATAACCTGAGCTGAAGGCAGAGAGTTAACCCACTGAGCCACCCAGGTGCCCTGGCCTGCAGTGTTCTAAGTCAAGTAGAAAGAATAAGCAGGAAATTTTTCAATAACTTATATTTCTTTCTATCCCCCAAAATTTAGTTACACGTTTTGTATAGAAACAAGAGACATGATGTTTAAGACTTTAAGCACCTAAGAAAAGATTGCAACAAGTAAATAAAGAACTTTCAGGTATTACTTCAAAATAACTGTGATTGGGGTGCCTGGGTGGCTCAGTGGGTTGGGCCTCTGCCTTCAGCTCAGGTCATGATCTCAGGGTCCTGGGACCGAGCCCTGCATTGGGCTCTCTGCTCAGTGGGGAGCCTGCTTCCCCCCTTCTCTCTCTGACTGCCTCTCTGCCTACTTGTGTTCTCTCTCTCTCTCTCTGTCAAATAAATAAAATATTTAAAAAATAAAAAATAACTGTGATTATATCAATATTTGAATTTTTATAACTAGATTAAAAAAATTTGAACACTAGCATTCATTTTGTTCCCTATTTAGTGTCTATTCAATGTGCTACCTTATCAATGGTGCAGTTAGCTGTGTGTGTGTGTCTCCTTATAGATGTGTATGTTTTCTTCATGACAATTTTAGTGGTTACTTATCTAAAATCCAATAATCTCCTTTGCCACCTTTTAACTTATGTTAAATGTGTTTCATTGTGTATCTTTGTAGGTCATATCATATCCTTTAAAGAACAGAATGGTTTTGGATGGATGGATGATGGTTGGATGGGTGGATGGATGGATAGGTGATGAGTGGATAGTTAGAAGTCATCTGGGATAAGATAAGAGACAAACACAATCTATTGAGGTCAGTATAGTCTTATAGCTTTGCCACTAATTGGCACTATAATTGTGTTCAAACAAAAACACTTAATTTTGCAGCTTCTGTTTCCTGATAAGTAAAATGAAGAGGTTAGACTAATGATCACCAAGGTCTGGTGCATTGCAGGAAGATATGTGGCTGCTTGACTAAAACATGATTCTATCCCTTAATGTGTTAAATGCCAGCCACATAAGCTTGAATTTTGGAGACATGTTACTTGAAATGATCAATCATTGGCATTTTACATTGATAAAAAAAATCTGTTTTGACACCATTACCCCTATAAGGATTTTCAGTTCAACCTGTGTGACTAATTAGTTCATTCAGTCATAATAGTTGAAGTAGAGAGTCATATTGACTCAGATAAAAGCCTAGATTTACATTGTAAACATCTTTCAGTGTTCATTCAATTTGGAAATGGCCAAACACACTTCAGAAAGTGCTTTGTCCAAAAGCAAACCAAATAGAGAGAGAACAGAGTTGATAACAGGTGTATTCTGGTTTCCCCTTCAGCATCTTCGCTCCACTCCCAGCAGTCTTCAAGGCTCTTATACCCCATGTTCTAATGAATGAGAATCCAGAAAAACAGATTATTATAATACCTGTCTGAAAATTTAAACTGGACTTTAACTTTGTCTTTTGGCCAGCTCTCCTATGTTTCTTTGGCTAAAAATGAAAATGCAGTATTGTCATAAAGATCATTAGCAGCTTAAAGAAAAAATACGAGAGAGGTACTATCTTTTTTAAAATATAAATTTAATTTCAAGTTTTCTGACACCAGGTTTCTCTTTTGCAGGTTTGCAACTTTGCATAACTTTTCTAAAATGTGATCTTTTTTGACTAAGCAGAAATCCAGTTCTTTTCTTTCTTCCATAGTTCCTTTAAATTCATTTTTTGTGGCATTATTTCCTCACCCCTATCTTCCCCTTTGAGTTTTGCCTGTCAGGATGACCAGTATCGAATGCACATAAAAATGCATGTTAAAATGAGTGAGATGTTATGGTCTCTTTTCCATGGTGGGTTTTTTCTATCCAACCCACTTTTACTGTTCTGGAGCTGTCACATACATTTTAAATAGTGACAGAATTTTTGAAGAAAATTGAATGGCTTTCAGGTCTGTCTTTTCCCCAAGCAGACAGCTGACTTATGGTCACTTTTTGTAATAACCTGAAGCATCAACTGGGTGGGGGGGATGTTAAAGAAATGTGAAAGCTGGTTGTTTTCAGAGATATTTAAGCTTTGCCCTAAATATTCATGAATGCCAATGTTCAAACATTCAAATTGGGTAAATGAGTGTACAAACGGGTATTTTTTTGAGCATGCACTTAACTCTAAAGCTCAGAATAATAGCACCTCCACCTGCGTTCTGCATAACCATGTTGTTGGTTGTTGGTGAATACTTAATGAAGTAATAGTAAGGGGAGCACTGCTACATTTCAAGAAAAACAAGCCATTTGAATCGAATTGATTATTATCTATATCAGTGAGTGATTTTTTTCCCCATGCTTTAGCACAATAAGTTATTTGGGGGTAGGAAACACAATTTATACCTTGTTAGGCAGTGACCATATCCTGTACCCATCAGAAAATGCTGTGTATAGATGAGGTGTTTTATATTTGTTGGTAACTAATTGATCCTCAGTTTTGTTGTTGTTGTTGTTGTTATTCATGTGCTGGAGCTGCGCTTCACATATTGGATCACAGTTCATTGCTTTGATTTTTACGAGATTAGTTAGCCATGATATTGACATCTTTACATGGCATCTACTACTCAGAGAAATAATTGACAAATAAGAACCAAAAGCTTGATTAAGATTTCTATGGAAGCTACCACAGAATCTATGCAGAGTCTCTAAACTCATTTTGCACCATTAATAGGGTTGTTGATTAACTAAAATTGCCAATTGGATATATTTCTTTATTGCTTCGATTTGGCCAAACTGACCCATGGTTTGGAAATTGTCCATATGTACTACAATGGGGTTGTTTTTCTGCAGTTTTCCTCTTTAAATTAGTCACTTCCCCCAACTCCTAAAAACTTCTGGTCTTACAGGTTTATCAGTGCAGTGCATTGGATATTGGCCTGGGCAATTTGTAACACTAATTCTGAATCTTGACTTTTTTTTTTTTTTTTTTTCATGGAACCCTGCCTAGCAATAAATCTTTTCTGGAGAGACTATCAGATTCAGTCCTGCAAGGCAGACATGAATGCTCTTTCACTTCCAGAACAGCTTCACACAGACAAAAGTATCAGCAAGAACAGGTGTCCCTCGGTTAGCAAAACATGTCTCATATCAGCTAGCTCCATACTCATCCTGTCCATCAGCTCAATCAATTCAGTTTAAACGTCCATCACAGTCGTGAAAGATTAGGCTCAATCCTGCTATACCAGGGAGCACCATTGCTTGAGACAATGTTTCTCAACCTTTTATTTGGATGTATAGCCAGATAAACTCTTGCCCTTTAGAAACAAAGTTACAATCACAATTTTAAAGTAAATCATGAATTTCTTTGTGGACATCAAATTCATAGTGGACGTCCTATTGCGTAGTGGGAGTTCCTTCTTTTCTTCAACAAAGCAGGTCTGTCCTGATAGAGTTTTCTTGAAGGTGTTCTCATCAGACTGTATCAGTCTTCAGTAAAGCTGGTTATCATAAGGAATAGAGTGTAAGTAGTAGAGATATAACCTTACAGATGAAGTTTATCTACCCTCTCATCATACCTTTTTGCCACACAGATATGCATTTGTGCTGTATTTTTTCAAAAGTGATAGGAAGTGACTGTGCAGCAATTTCCACCATTTAAGGTTGGGGGGAGGATGCCTGTAAGTAAGAAAGAACAAAAATACACCACTTTCTCTACTTTGTAACCCACCAAATGGTGTCTCTCTTAATAACCGTGGCTGTCCCATAAGTTAAATAAGTTGTTGTAATTTTTTGCTATACATATCCTTTCTCCCTCATCCTGATTATATTTCTGTATCCTGTAACATGTTGGTGTTTTCCCACAGAGCATGATAAATTAGGTTTCAGTGCCTTTATTTCTTAAACTCTGTCCACATCATTTTTTCCCCTAAAGGTAAGGAAACCTAGATATTTTGAGTAGACATTTTGAACAAGAATGGATGTTTGCCATGTGAGTGTATGGGCCCTTCTGAATTAGGGAAGACCAGCCTGGCATGTTGACCTGTGAGTGGTTAAATGCTCAGTTAGGGGCATTTATCTAAATGGACGGTTATGTAAAGCTAATGCTTTTGCTTGATTACTATTCTGTCTCTTTCAGCAGGTTGTCTCTTTTCTGAAAAAGGTTATAAACATCAGGGAAAGTATACTGAAGAATAGAATTGATTAATGTGACATATTTGAGTTTCTTTCTACCACTCTCTCAACAGTGTGTCATAGAGAGGCAGCTCCAAACACAGGGAATTAAATTTAAATTACACAGCTTTGGCTAGAAGATTGTTCAGTTAATTCAGCCTCCAAAATGAAATTTGATTTTTTTCCCTACACTTGAGCCACTTCCTGATTTTTCATAAAGTGATGATTTCTGCCAAGGCATCTATTGATTCAAGATCTTTTATTCAGAAGACTATTGCTGGTTTTCCATTTCTGAGGGGAATAAATATGAAAAACAAGAACATGTATTCATTATACCAGAAAAATACATTAAAAACTAAAATACAGTTTTATAGTAGGGTCATATTTGTACAGTGATTTTTTTTTCTACTGTAGGAGGACTATAGAAGGTACTATTTATTTTATGATGTTTTCTGTTATTTTAGGTGCTGGGTTTTGTGAAAGATAACACTGAGAACATCCTCACACTTTCTGTTTGCCGTGGAATTATTCCAGAAGAATGTAGAAAATAGGTCAACTTTAAAACAAAAGTTAGCTTGTGTGGCCTAAATAATTTAGTCTTCATGAAACACTATCCACTGAGTCCCACATTTTTAGCCCATGAATTTATTTTAAGAAGCAGCCTTCATTATTTATATTTGATGTTTGATTTCTATTCAGAATGTAAATCTAGGCAGTAAAAGATGGAAGCTTAGTTCAACAAAGTACCAATATAGCCACTGTATTTTGATATAAATACTAATGTGAGATCTGCAAGATTGAGAATAATTTACATATACCACTTCCGGTTTAATATCTAAAATTATATTACTTACATATAGTGCAAAAGAAGATTAAATCAGTGCTCCATTAATAACAACAATTATGTTGATATTATCACAAATTTTATGAGCATTTACAATGTGATCCTATTTTAGATAGTTTTTCTGACTAATCCTTACAATAGGAACTTTTATCCCTCCATTTTTTTTTCAGATGAGAGAAATAAGGCTCAGAACAAGTTTTACACTTTTAAAGCAGACTTTCACAACTACCACACTATTGACATTGTGACTCATAAAATTCTTTGTTGTGAAATGGCTCTTGCATGCACTATAGGTTGTGTCTCTGCGAGGGAAACTGCGGTTAACATCCTACTAGAATCAGAATCTCACTGGATTCTACTAGTAGCAGACAGCCCCCAAGAGTCCCCAGCCCAGTTGTCATGTCTCCAGACATTGCCAAATGCCGCACCTCCACCACCACCACAAGCCCCAAGTGAAGGAGGAGAAAGGAGGCAGCATCACTCCTGGGATGAGAAACACAGGATAAAAAAAAATTATTCTCCTCCTCCTCCTCCCCCTGTCAAGAACAGAACAACAACCCTATACTAATTTCATTAATATAATTAAAATTCCTCAAGGGAAATGAGAAATTCTCTTGTAATCTTGAAAGTAACTTTAAAGAGTATCTACTCTTAAAAAAAAAAAAAAAGGTAGCTTTCCACTTGAAGTTAGCTCTAAAAAACAAACAAACAAACAAAATATAGAAACCAGATAATCTGCTCTGGGGCATATTGGAAAAATTGGCCTGCAAGACCTCGTAATCCAGTAACTTGCTATTATCAAGTCTGTTTGGATGTTATCCTGCAAAATGTGCTGGTGCCAAAAGGAGTATGGGTTTTGCCTTTTAAAGCTCACTTTAATGAAAGATACCTGTGTGACCATAACCCCAGTTGCTGGTAGTTATCACTGACACAAACAGTTACAATTCCAGGAAAACTGATACTTTGAACTAACTCTTTTATTTTTATTTTTATTTTTTATTTATTTTATTTTTATTTATTTATTTATTTTTAAAGATTTTGTTTATTTGACAGGCAGAGATCACCAGTAGGCAGAGTGGTAGGCAGAGAGAGATGAAGGGAAGCAGGCTCCCTGCTGAGCAGAGGAAGGGAAGCAGGCTCCCTGCTGAGCAGAGAGCCTAATGCGGGCTCCATCCCAGGACCCTGGGATCATGACCTTGACCTGAGCCGAAAGCAGAGGCTTTAATCCACTGAGCCACCCAGGCGCCCCTGAACTAACTCTTTTAAAATAACAGCAGCAAAATCAAATCCAGTAGCCCAACATTCTCTCAGGGGAATGAAGAGCAAAATAACATGAAACCATCTCAAAATGCTATTTAAATGCCTGTATTTATTTAAAGTTACATAATGATGTAGTAGCATCTGAACAAATTCTTTATTTTTCAGTAATTAAAGACCCTGCACTTGAAAGAATTTTAAGCTGTTTTGTCACAGAAGTATATTATCCTTCATCTTCATTTTTCAAAAGGCATAATTTTCCTAACATTTATTTGTTTTGTTTTGTTTTGTTTTTTGTGAGTTGAATACTCTTTACTTATGTGGGTCACTATTCTTTTTTTTTTTTAAACATATAATGTAACCCCACCACCCTCTCCCAACCCCCCTCCTCCCCCACCCCCTTCAGTTTGTTTTATGACATTAAGAGTCTCTTTTGGTTTGTCTCCCTCCCGATCCCATCTTGTTTCATTTTTTCTTTTCCTACCCCCTTAGCCCCCACCCCTGTTGCATCTCCACTTCCTCAATCCTAACATTTATTTGTTTATACTTTAATCTCTGACCATACTAAGTCCTCCTTTAATGAAAATGAGTCATACCATTTTTCCTTTTTTTCTTTAATGTAGAATCTATATTATTGTAATTCCATTTTTAAATAAGGACTTCATCAGTATTGTGGTTCTGAGTGTCATCTAAACAATTATCTTTAATCCTTAGCCAATGTAATGAGATATTTTCTGTCTTATGCATTGAAATCTTTGTTACTTTAGCATTAACCAAATCTGATGCAAACCTTCACAGTTTCTATGCAATATCTATGCCGAGTTTACTGCTGCTTGTAAGTGGCAGTAAAGAACAACCTTTGGTGCTTGTAAATGTGTTGATTATGTGGCTAACTGCTAGGATTTACACACTCTGCTTTTTATTACAGTGATGGTTATCTTTTTTGCTGTAAGTGCAATGAAGCAACTAGAATGTCACAGAGAAAACTGTCACCTCTATCCTTTTTGCCATAAAATATCAACCCCTCATACGCTTTTCATTTATTATGAAACCTTAATAATGAAAGAGACAATGGTGAAGTGATACCCGCTACTGAATATTGCAAAACTAAGAATCAAGTGTGAAAGCTACACTCACACACACACACACACACACATACACATACACATTTCCTCAAGTGGACTATATTTGCTTCCCTTTAATGCATCAGTGAAATATATTCTCTACTTAATCTGTGTTTCCTAATAATGACAAGCTATATCTCAAAGATTCATCAAATTCTACCTGGTCATGAATATAAAAGGTTATAGCTATTCTGCTTTTAGGAAGCCAAGCACAAGTACTGCATAAAGCCTACTGATGCATACTTTGTAGCACTCCAGGGTTGTAATAAATTTCAAATCATCTGCTTCTGCCAGGTTGTTTTAAACCCCTATTTGCTACTGTGTGCAGCTTCTCTGTGCAGTTGGATGCATGGGTACTGCAAGTTGGCTATCACCATTTCTGTGTGCTTATGTAAAACAAGTTACAATCAGTTTTCACAAATATGCAAATACTTCCATGAGAGATCTAAAATAGGTCGAAAAATGTAGGCTCTGTGTCCTTGAGAAGGAAAATACTGAATTTGGTTTCTCAGCCTATCAGAAAAACACGATGTTTCATTTGTCACTGAGAGAAAGAAGA
>ML097660.1:0-14397 GCA_003697995.1 Taxidea taxus jeffersonii
TGGGGTTATTGATTTACACTCCTCCTAGACCAGGAGCTCTCAAGTGGGGAATTTTGTCCCCTTGGGAACATTTGATGATGTATTTGGTTGTCCCAACTTGGAGGGGGGTACTCCTGGCACCCAGCGGGGGGAGGCCAGGGATGCTGTGTAATGCATATAGAAGAGCCCCTCACCGCCACAAGAATGATCCTGCCCCAAATGTGGCTAATCCCAGGGCAGAGAAACCATGCCCTAACCGAGCTTCTCAAGGTCAGCACGGTGTTTATTCCTCTTTCCATCTTCAGGGCCTGGCAGGTACTATGTGTTCAGTCAGCAGAGATTGAATCAAATCCGTTATTAAGAGGCTCACATGCTATGTTGGCTTTTGTGTTGACAAAATACTCCCTGAAAACCTCTTTGTTCTCTTTCATTTGTCTCTTTGCTTAAGCATAGAAATCAAATCAGCTTTCAATTAATCATGCTAATGGGCGGGAGAGAACAGTAGCCTCTCTTAAATGGTCTATCACCCAGAATGCACTTACAGTTGTCCATGCAACGGTAGAGAAGTGCAAATCAACAATCAGACTCATTTGTCACTCTCTGGAGCCAGCCCTCTCCCACCTCTAGTTTGGCTGTCATTGAAGACACCTGGGAGGGCTCTGCCCTGTTGATAAGCCACAAGGTGTGACAGCTAATCGGAAGGCAATTGATTATTTTACCTTGACTGTCCTATTTCCAGTCTTCTTACCTCTTCTTCCTTACACAATCTTAAAATGAAAAAAGAAAGACGATCCAGGACATTAAAAAAATTCCAGTTGAATGTAAATTCATTTGTTCATCTAACTAGCATTTATTGAGTATCTACCATGAGTAGATAAAGGTGAAAGCCCACCATGTCTGCCTCTGGTGACTCTGGTGGGAATCCTGGTTGGTAACGGTGATAAAGGAAGTGTTTGATGTGGTGAGGCATGAACGTATGAATGTGTGTGTGTGTGTGTTGGGGGGGGGGGGTGTCGTCGGCCATGCCAGGCTCCATGGGATAGGCGAGAGGCAACTCCTAGAGGAGGAAGAGGAGACGGGCAGGCAGAGAGCAGGTGGAGGATATGCTTAGCGTTACCAGTACAGATTCTAGACCCCCTCCCATCTGTGGTTGTTTGTGATTGTCCAGGCAGAGACTAACTGTATCTTCACCAAGGAGGCAGGAGGTGATGGTTTTACACCAAGTAGGTGTGGGGGTTTAAAGTCACACCTCTGACACCAGCAGAAGACATGTTTCCTAAAATGTGTCATCAACCCCACTGGGAGTCCCAGGGATGGTTTCACATGGCTTACAGCTCTGATACGGACTCAGCCCCAGAGAGGAGTGCTTGTTTTCTGATCGCTCACAGGGGCTAGGGCCCGGTGGGAGAGCAATTAAATGATATTTGGACTGGAAGGGACGACTAATACTGATGGAAAACTTCTGTTTAAAATACATTTACTTAAGGGATGCCTGGGTGGTTCAGTCATGAGCCCAGAAACACAACCCCGAAAAGGGCCCACTCAACCCCAGGGGGGAGGGGGCCCATCTCAAGTGATAATCCAGGAGGGACCAGAATTTTCTGAGTTTTCATACCTTTGCTTGAGAAAGGGGAGGGAGGCAGTGGTCCTTGTCCCACTGCTCTCTGTTCAGCCTGCCCCCACCCCTAGTCCTTCACACCTGATGGCCAGGCCTCAGTGGGGTGGGGGGGAGAGCTACCAATGTGTTCCAAGAAATTCTCTCCCATTTGAGATAGTTGACTGACCCCAAGGAGCCTTTACTGTTTAAAAGGAAACCATTAGGGATCTTTTTTTTTTTTAATAAAAATTTTAAATTATATTTTATTATGGTAAAAAGCACATGAAATTTACTATTTTAACTATTTTAAAGTGTAAAATTCAGTGTTGTTAGTACATTCACAATGTCATGCCACCATCACCACTATTTATTTCCAAAACATTTTTTGTTGAAGTTAATTGACACACAATAATCTATGAATTTCAGATGTACATCATAGTGATTCAATCTTTTATTTATTTGTTTATTTATTTTTAAGATTTATTTATTTATTTTTAATGGTGGGGGGAGCAGAAGGGGAGAGAATATCTCAAGCAGACTCCCCACTGAGTGCAGAGCCTGACCCAGAGCTGATCCCAGAACCCTGAGATCACAACCTGAGCTGAAGTCAAGAGTTGGACACTCAACCAACTGAGCTACCCAGGTGTCTCTCGATCTTCTTTTTAATCACCTGTCCTCTGTGATGAAAAAACATGTTAGATGTTGGAAATGAAACTGCTCATAAAGAGGGAATTTTTTTTATATGTGAAAACAAGGGTAGAAGAATAAAACAGGGATTCTGCCAGTTACCGACAGTTACCCTTGACCTTAAAATCAGTCTTGATGTGGATGAAATGACATTGTGCCATGCTTTAGATGATTCGCTGCATGCTTCCCCATTTAATTCTCTCAGCCCCTAGGATGGGCATTACTAATTCTGTCTTGTAGATAAGGACATTAATGCTCAGGAGGTTGAGGGATTTGTCCAAGACCCCAGAGCTACTTAATGAAGACCGTGTTCTTTCCAGTACTCTGGGAGCCCCCACTGACCTAGGCATAGTTATGAATATCAGGTGACACTTAAGGAAAGGCTCCAAACAAATCAAAGAGCAAATTTACAGGAGAAGATACCAGGAAGTATCTGATTGGTTGCCAGAGAAATGAAATACACAACGTGTTCTGTGAAATAAGAGAGAAGATCCTGTGTACTAAGGGGAAATGGAATGTAAATCTCAACTCTTATTTGGGATTACAACACTGACTTTACTTAGGCTCAAATGATGCAACTAAGGCTTGTTATTCTCCCCATACATCTGTCTTTATCCATTCTTTCCTTCATTCATTGAACAGTTATTTTGTATCAAGTAGGATGCCTTTAGCTATGAGTAACAGGAAACCCTGGCTCAACTGTTTTAAACAGTAAGTGGGTTGTTTTCTCACTTAATGATTCCTGAAGTGAGGCAGTTTCAGGGTGGTTATTTCAGTAACTTAGTGACCTCAAAGACCAGGGTTGCTCTGATCTTTCTTCTCCACAACCCTCAGCAAATTGGTTTTGTCTTTGGCTGAATCCCTCATGGTCACAAAATGGCTGCTGAAGTTCTTGCTGTCACATGCAGATGCAACAAATTTTAGCAAAAGAAGAAGACTCATCTCTTCCTTTATGCCACTTTGTGGCAGCATGAGAACTTTTTTTCCAGAAACATTTCAAGAGACTTCCCCTCTTCTTTTATTGGCCACATGAACCATCTGTTCATCCTCCTGTGGCCAGGAGGATGGGGTGACTGTGACTGGCTCAGTGAAGCACAGTGGCTCCAGAGGAGAGGGTGAATTACATGAACAAAATTGGGATTCTGTAACTAAGGAGAAAGGAGGAGGAGTTGGCCCAGCAACTGGAAATGCTACATATTTAAATATTATATTGATTATGGAAAATTTCAAGCACAAGGAGAAATAGCATAGTGGATTCCCAGTTACTGGTCTCCTGGTTATCAAACAGTTATCAACAGTTTGACAATTTTAGTTTATTTTTATATTGCTGTTCACCTCCTGTTGAAGTAATTTATAAATATCCCAGGTATATAATTTTTTAATGTCTCCATATACATATTTAGTACCTTCTCTATGCCTGGTTACAGGTCCAAAGAGAAACTCCATTTCAGGGATAAGATATCAGCAAAGACCCAACCTGGTGTTAACTACTTTTTGCTAAAGAGAAAAGACTAAACTCCCTGAAACAAAGGAAAATGCACCATTCAGGGAGCAGGGTTTCCTTCAGTGCTTTTGTTCTGGCTGCATCTGGAATCCTTGGGATGTCTGAGAACAGGTGTCCTTCGAGGTTTGGGTGGGGGTTTGGGGGAGGGTGCTGCTCCCTGTCCTCTTAGTCACACATGGAAGGTGAATGGAAGTTCGGTATCTCGTTTGTCATTTCTACTCTCAGGCGGAGGAGGTGAATGCTTTCTAAGAGTGGGTTTTGGTTTGATGACACCTGTTTCTGCATGTTAATAGATTTCTGGGGTAAGATAGAGCCTGGTGATGTCACCTGCAGGTGCGTGAGCCTGTGGTAGCGGTCTGCTGCTTGGCATTTGTTTTACAAGCATTGCTAGCCACATCTGTCCTCAGCTGTGAGGGTATATTCAACAGCAAGCTGAAGAAAGAGATGTTTTTAACCAGAACAGAAAGTCAGATGCAACAAGCTGACACTGGGCTGGGGTGTAAACACATGTACTTTCCCTACAGCTTCAGCTGATTTCATTTAGTTATGGAACAAAATACAAATGTTATTTCCTTAAAATATCATGGTGGCAGCAAGTATATTTCCATGCACCCTTTTCTGCATTTCTCGAGCCTACCTGTTTTATGACAGGTTTAAAAGACCCCCTTCCTCCATGTGTATGAAACAGGAAGCCTGCCTTCTTATTTTCCTTCAGTTTTTAAACATTTGCTCCTTTGACGAGAGTTCACATGCTTCGCGAGGGGCAGTACCTTTGTATATAACATAAAAATAAATTCACCATTTCTCTAAATACGCTTCTCCATTTCTACCCGACAGCTAAAGGTCAGATTGCAAAGCTGAATCAGTTATAGCTTCGTGTGCAGTAGATACCCAACCTGAGCTGATTTTATCTGCTCAGGCTTTGTAAAATGTTAGTTTTTGCACAGTGATTAAAAGCAGAAGTCTTTTGCATAACTAGATTTGAAAAAAAAATCTTAAAAAGAAAGGAAAGAGAATGGAGTAATGACATGAAATGATGCCATTTGACTTGGTACTTGTGGCAAGTTGTTGGCTTTTGTAACAGTTACAGTTCTTAGTGGAGCTTTCTAGAATGTGCATGTTGTGGTTGGGTGCCTTTTGTTTCACGCGCTGTGCATTTCGGTGCTATGTGAGAATCTATCCGACCCCAATACATTTTATTTGACATGCACAGCTGGGTCGCTGGAGCACAGTCCAGGCCATTAAAAAGAATGCAAAAGAAAACACAGACAATCTATTCATCAGAACGCTGTGAAAGGAAGACTTTCTGGGCAGGCTGTGGCAGGAGCACACCTGGAGGAAGGAGAAGGAGGAAAACCAACTGGGCGCCCAGGGAGCAGGGAGGAGGAAACCCAGCTGCCGTTGACCTCTGAGGCTGCACATGGCCAGGGGCTTGGCCGAAGGTGAAACCTGATTCCATTTCCAACCTGTGGAATCTGATTTTAGGGCGCTCTGCGAACAGGATGCTTGCATGGCTGGACTGAAGTCTTATTTGTCAATAGGTATATGCTTCCCCGGTGCTTGGTGCTCAGTGGCACCCCAGGCAAAGGCACGTGTGAAGCTCACCTTGCATCTGAGGGTGGCATCCGAGGTTCCTGACCTGTTAGTCCATGCTAGGTCTCCCCAGGCACCCCTCTGTCTCCCCAAGCAAGGAAGAGAAGAAGCAGCTTCTGGAATCCTGGGGAAATCTTGCTTTGGCCACGGGATGTTCCAATAACCTTAACTCCAGTTCATACAACTGCCTGGCCCCCAAACCCATCTTCCCTTTACGACTGCTTATTTGTGAATCTGCAGTATTGGTTTCACACTTTGCTCTTTTGTCCATTGCCGACAGCTTTCCTTTCTGTGGTCACCAGAACAGCCACTTTGTATTTTTGTCTAAAGGCTTTCCTAGGAGAAGCTCTCTCACTGCCTCCGCGGCAGCCAGCATGTTTATGTATCACCTTAGTTACCCGGGCTTTTTTAGGAGGGCCTCTCTGAGTCTGGCCCAGGCTGAAACATGGCTTGGTGTCCCCAGCTTGCTCACACGTCTTTGGAATGCATCACCAAGTCCTTAACTCAAGGTCATGGATCTTGGTTCAAAGATAGAATGCTGGAGGTACCTAAGAGCCTTCCTCCTGGCCCAGAACCCCACACAGGTCTGCACCGCAGAGACCAGCAGCTTTAGAGAGACAGAGACAGACAGTAGGTCCTCCACTCTATAGCTGGGTGATACTATGTAAGCCCAGGGCTTCACAGAGACCGGGGCAAAGAACACCAAGGAAGTTGCCGCTGGCCCCCTCTCCATCTTGGGGGCCGCGCATGGAGCTGGTTGATGAAAATGTCTCTTTTACTCGGGAGCTCCTGTGTTCTCTGAGGTGGGGGAGACCCTGGGAGTGAGTGTCACTCTGTTGAATCAGAGCCCACAGTAAATTCTACAAGGACTTCTATGAGTAACAAGATGTTTCTTTCTTTTTTTTTTTTTTAAAGATTTTATTTATTGACAGAGATCACAAGCAGGCAGAGGCTTAACCCACTGAGCCATCCAGGTGCCCCAGATGTTTCTTTTTTAATGGCTTTGTTTCAATATTGATTTTTGCAAAATGTTCATAATTCCCAAGCGAAACCAGGCTCCAGGCTCATAAGGCATTTTCAGAAAACTTTTCTTTTCTTTTGGGTTGTTTATAAGGCTCAATGAGATTTTAAAAGCATATTAAAACAATAAAACAAAAGAAAACAACAGCCAAAAAACTTTGGTCTAGGTCTAGGACTAATGTCCTTGACAAATACAGCTTGACAAGACTCACTTAACAAATAAGAACAACTAAAACGCAAAGCCTGAAAATGCACATGGCCTTTCCCATTGGGATGGCAGTTTAAGGTGCCCATTTGGTTAGCTCACCTCTGAGGACGACCAGAATGAAAATGGCTTCCCGGCCACTTTCGGTGCTCGTTGATTCCCTTCCCCCCACATCCTTCCTTGCATACGTTCTGCTTCTTGACCTGGAACGGGAAACTCAAAATGTAACCCCGGCCACATTGTTAAATTGTAAACTTTCAAATTCACACAGGGTAGTTGATGGGACTTTCAAAACACAGGGTGAAATTCTGCTCTTACAAAGATGGAACAAAAGCTCTCTGTCTTGCGGAGGTCACTAATCCCGTGTTTGCACCTTATTGTCACTACGTAATGTCTGAAAAACTTGGACTTATTTCCAATTAGTGGGTTTAAGTGGATCTTGCTCTCTGAGCCGTTGACCCCTCTTGTTTGTTTAGCAGGATTTTCTCACCGGTCTTCACCTTGCTGCACATTGTTTCGCTGTCAGGGCGTCCGCGCTGCCCTGGGTGACCCCCGCAGAAATGTCCGTGTCGTGAGACTTGGGAGCTGTTGTGAATTTTGTGATGACAGATGGCAGAGGCATAAAAGGCACCTCCACGGGCTTTGTGAAAGGGGATTTGGGTTCTCAGAATCTTTTTTTCCTCTCTCAGTTCTGGAGGCACCACTGGGATGGCTGTCAGAGCTGCGATGGGGCCCGTTTAGAATTACCGGGCCCCGGAGACCGAGAACGCTTGAGTGTCCACACACACCTGCTCCCGGACACACGTGTCCTTCGCAAGCACGCCTCGGCAGGTCTGAAGTTCTCGGCCACTTGCCCAGTTGGAAAAGAAGGTTCTTCCTGGGAAGCTTAGCACCTCGAACCTTGGGAGTTTCATGTGACAGGAATTTCACCTGCTTTCTGGAGATGAGAAAGCCAGAGTTATCAAGAGGGAGAGTGAAAAGGGGGACTTTGTGATTCTGCTTATGAAATGGGCATCTGTAACTAGCTGCTTTCCAGGCTCTGGCTGAGACTTAGAGGTTAGTGCTAAGGAAGCTTCCATGTGTAGGGAGAAGCCCAGAGGGGTACAAAAGGAAGGAATAACGGAGTTTTAAAATTGGTGCAAGCTGCAAACCCCTGTGTGTGGTCCTAGCGGATCGCCCCCCGGGCCTGCGCTAGAGCATCACACCAGCACCCTGATGGGGATGAGATGCCCCTTGTGGCCCAGGGAAACCCCATAGGCTCTCAGAAAAGAGTCACCCACTGTGGAGAGGCTGTGGCTGGCTTCTGGCCAGCTTGAAGGGGCAAGTAGCCCTCTGTTGCCACTATTTTCACATGAGCAGAAATTCTGGATCTCTGGCTTCTTGGGAACCCTGGGCACCCCAGCAGCACCCTGACCCCGTCCCACCCGCCAGAGCCCTGTGGCAGCGGCCGCCTCCAATGGCTCACACTCACTAGTTTTTTGTTTCTTTTTACATCCAGCTAACTGAACTCTTTTCCCCAGCTAACCCCTGGAGGCATTTGAGTTTGCAAACCTTTCAATCATTACAATATTTTCAGAGAAACTGAAATGTAAACACATAGCAAGAACCTCTAGAATCCATCGTAATAAAACAACCCAGGATGCAGAAAACATTTCACACTCCAAAGATGTCTCTCTCCGTTTCTCATGATATACAAAACAGGAAACAACATATCAGTGGGAGCAGGTAACTGAATTATGGTGCATTCCTCTAATGGAGTATTATATGGCTGTGAAAACGATATGTACTCAGAGTTCTTAACAACACGCAAGGGCGCTCATGATGTAATGTTGGGTTAAAAACAAACAAACAAACAACAACATCAAGTTGTTTTTTTCAGTACACATTCCACTTAACCTCCCAAAATGTGATAGCTGTTACCAGTACGCATAAACTAACACCAGAAGGAAATTTGACAAAAATATTAACAGGGGTTGCTTCTTCACAATGAAATTATCAATGATTATTTCATCTTGATTTTATTCTAGGCTTTCCATATCTTCTACAGTGAATGTGCATAGCTCTTATATTCAGGAAAAACCATTAACAAATAAAGGAAAAGCAGAAACAGAAGATTAGGGGATTTTTCCCTGAGTCTCCAGCCAGGGGTGCAAAGCCAGGACCTGAACCTCTTTCCCTATTCTGATATGGATAGGGCCCTGCCCCACTCCTGAGGGTCAGGCTGCCTACTACAGCTGTGCACTTCAGATTCAGGGCCCAAGATCTCAGCCAGGTCCCATGTACTTTATTTGGGTGTGATTGTCTTGAGGGGAAGCATATAGAATTGCAGGTCCTTTGTTTTGCCTTCGATTTCCCTGTAATGAACAATCTTTAAGAACCAGACAGCTGTCCCCTTCAGTAGATACTAGACCTCATTTAGATGTAACTCCACACTGAGCAATCTTCACACCTGTGTGACCGGTGGGTGAATTTCCTTGGGGGCCCACCTAGACTAGATCTTCTCAATTTCTGTTCTTCTTCCCTCTTTGTCTGCTTCTTTTCCATTAGGGAGGACAAGTTAAAGCAACTCAGACCCTTCATTGAGGCAGGGAAGTGATGCTGTGAAAAATGCCTGAGTATACCCATTGACTGTGCACCAGAAGGGTAGCAGTTTCAGCAAGCACCTTGAGATCCAAAAACCCAAGTCCCATTCCTGACTCCTGTCACTAACTGCTTTGGTGAGCCTGGGCAAATCTGTCCTTTCTCAGAGCATCTCCAACAAAGTAAAATGGGAAGGAGAATATTTTCTGTTGAACAACTTTCTCTAAGGTGTGGAAGAAATGTCTGATGGGACACTCAGTAAAGGTTTTCAAGATTCCTAAGGAGGAGTCCCCAGAATTGAACACAAGAGGATCTCCACCTCTCAAGGGTAGACTCCTGTTTAACTAAGCTCACAGGGACCCAAAGCTTTTCATTCCTGTTAGCAAGAAATTGAGTAGTCCGGTGATCCAGAAAGCTAAGGCAGACCCACCAGAACATTCCATCCCTGTAGGCATGTCCTTGGGAGGCCAAATTCTCTTTCAGGCTGGCTGAGTTACCAGATCTTCAGAAGTGCTTCTCCATCAAGGGCATAGGAAGCTTTCCTACCCATGTGGGAATAGTCTTTTCAGGAAGATCAAATGCTTGCTCGACTTAGTGGTAACTGTCTCCCCCAAGGAGAGAGAGTGCTGCTGGTTGCCTCTATGATTCAGCACCTGCTGTGTTTTCCAGGCTGAATATCTTTCCCTTGCAACACATTCCTCTAGAGTTAATCAGGCTTTTGGCGACTATAATACACAGTCATTCTTAGCCCTGCATCTGGAGAACAAGCTAGTTCATCTGACTGGAGATCTGAGGTTGGGTAGAAATTGCCAGTTTTATCCTAAGTGGCTTTATACCCAGGTTGTCCGGGCTGGTGTCTCACTGTGACCTCATGGCCAACAAATCTGGCTCTGATTAGGCACCTGCTGGTCAGGTTTTCTAGCAAATGGGTGGACGTGGAGTTGGGGACCCAGGGAGCAGTTGGGCACACGAGGTGTTGAGGCAGGCCTCCCTGCTCTGCTGACCGATGGTATTATTTCTTACATATTTCTTCCTGGCAGACGATTCCTCTTTGTCCATGCTTCTGAATGGACTCTAAAATCAGGGCCTTCAGGAAAATTTATGGTTACTGGGGAAATTAATACAGTGTAGAACTATGAGAATAAAGATCCCAAAACAAAATTCCTCTGTTGAAGAATGGAATTGTATGTTTCCAGTTGTAAATGGTGAAGGAAGGAAGGGGCACCTTTGCCTCAGGTCCCTGTGCTGGTGGCTGGTGTGGGGTCAGAGCAGGACAGCGGTGTGTGCAGGGTGGGGCTGCCTTTTCAGATCTGCCTCCAAACCTTTTCATTTTTACTTTACCTTAACTTTGCATTTCTAGATTGTTGAATTATGGCCTGATTTCACAATCTGAAACTAAGCATGTGTCTCAGTTCTGTGAAGCAAAGGCTGTTTCAGAGGAATGATGACTTGCCTTTTATTCTGAGCCCATTGAGAAGAATCCCATCTAAGAGGCATTAACAGAATGAGCATTTGTTATATTTCAAGATGATTATATCTATTTTTAAATATTGATTTTAATGTGATTCTTGGAGCACATTCTTATTATAAAATTCAGAGTCTTCCTTACATCTCTCCCTATTCTGGACTCCTTCCCTGAGGTCACCATATTAACATTTTAATGTGTATCTTTCTAGATGATTGGTATGCATTTATACGTTTGTGTGTGGAGAGAAATACAGTTTTATTTATGTGTGTTATTTTGCATATAATTGATAGTGTGATCTATACATTGTTCTATAACTTGTTTTTCCCACAGAATAATCTATTCTAGACAGCATTCTATATCATTAAAAAAAAATCTGCCTTATTTTTACCTGCTGACACATTTCTATGGTAGATTTATTTAACCCATCCCCTCTTGATAGATGGAAAATGATTCTATTTCTCAGTGTATCTAAGTGAAGATCTGTTTCAATGACAAAATAAAATCAACTTTCTTTTTCCCTCTCCAGAGTGGTAGGCACTATTTTTTTTTTTTTTTTAAGAAAGGAAAAACTAAAGAAAACTTGATTCACCAGGAGAGAAGCAGCAGGCTTGTCCCTTGTCTGAGAGGGTCCAGGGCTGAGGCGTGGTGCCTGAGTTGTGGTCAGAGGACGTGGGGCCTCATGGCGGCAGGGTCAGCATGGGGGTGGAGGGCCGAGCCAGATATGGAGGGGCAGCAAGGAGGACCAGTTCAGCATCAGGAGGCAGAGTTGGGGCTTGCCAGGGTGCCTCAAACTGAGGTGAAAGTCTCTGAGTTGAGGAGGCAGAAACTTGAGGTGGCCATTGTATGTTTCCTGGTCTCTTCCTTCACTCACTCACTCACTCAGCATAAACTGTCCCAAGTGGGGAAGGTGTGGTACCAGAAATTCAGATTCTGTCCTTCACAGCCTCCCATCTGGTCCGGGAGAAAGCTGAGTACAGACTCATATCTGAATGGCTGCTTAAGGTGTTGGAGGAGGAAGACCCCTCGACATCTGTCCAGCCTGGAAGGACGGACGGGGCTTTGCTGAGTGGAGACGGAAAGGGACAGTACTGCTGTGCTGACATGGCCGTCGTGTCTTGGGATGGGGGAAACAAGTATGGTCGAACAAGGAGGCCCAGACAAGGACAGATGAGGAAGCGAGGGAAATGGGCGGGAGGCAAAGCAGGAAGGGCCTTAAGAACACAGAGCTGAGATTCTGCCCTCCGCAGATGTCAGTGACAAGAGGGAGCACCAGCATGCGACTTGCTCCTGCAGGAAGAGGTGCTGGGGCATGCTACAGAGGGGCTGGATGGAGGACAGGTGGAGGCTGGGAGACTGATCGGGATGTGCTTCTCTGTGCAGCCTTCTATATGTCTGTCAGCTCACTCTTAGCATTTCCAGAGGACTTGTTCTGTTCCAGACTGTGGGAAGTCAGTGACTTAATAAGATGTAGTCCCCGATCAGCATCTTGCCCCAAATAGGTAGCCATTCATCTTTGATGAGCGATGAGCCAGTGGTCCGAGAGGAAATGAAGCTCTAAACTATGGCAGTAAAAGAGGCATGAGGCCAGTCAAAGGGGTCAAGCAGGAGGAGGAGGACTGGCAGAATTTGTAACTAAGAGGGAGAGGAGAGAAGGAGGAACCACATTACCATGAGGAGTAAACAGGAAATGGGGAGGTGAGCAGTTTTGGGTAGGGGGCAGGGACAGACAAGGATTTCTTTTGGATTCCAAGGTCAAAAGATTCTTTGCAACTTAGAAACTGGAGGAAAAATACTAAGTACTGTTTACTATGTAGCAAAAAGCCAACATTAAAAAGTAACTAAAAAGGTCTATCCCTCATTATAAATGCCATGGAAGTGATTTCTTTGCACGTATATGTATTTTCTCTCAAGAAACTGTGTTTGTAAAGAATTTCATGGAGGCAATGAAGAAGAGGTAGTTAAGCTGCAGAATTGTTTCAAACATAAAGAGACAGCAACACGATCAAGATAGTTCCTAAATTAAACTTATTTTAAAAGCATGAATTTTTATGGTTGCTTTATCTGGCTTTGTCATTTTCCCTAATTCCTCTGGTGCCTGCCTTCTATGGCCCTGGCTCTTTTTCTCTGGAGCTGGGGCCTCTGAATCCTGTTGAGGATTGGTTGATGCCCCTTCTCCCTCTGGGGAAAGAAGCCAGCCATCAGGTTTCCTTTGACACCAAAGCTCTTCCGGGTCTACCCAGTAACTCCCCAAAGAAACCTCATCTCTATGGCTTTTCAGATAACAACCACCTGACTTGGAATGGGTACTGCACCAAGTTCTCTGCATTCTTTCTGTCAAAGCAAGCCTGAGGCCTGCTCTGATCAAGAGGAGGGGAAATCAAGGTCATCTCTTGAGGGGTTGGGGAGAACCAAGAGCATGTGGCTCTCTTTAATTTGTCACCTAGGTGCAGTTGGGCCTGCCCCAGCTTTGAACGGGCAGGGGCGAGGTGCCTTGCTCCTGCTCTCATGTGCAGATGAAGGGAGGGTGGCTCTCACAGATGAGCAGACCTCTAGGAGAGCTGGGTGTCCTCGGCCAGCTGCCCCAGGCTCCCAGAGGCTGAGGGCTGCCCTAGCTCTAACTGCCTTAAGACCGAGTCAGAGGGGACGCCTGGGTGGCTCAGTTGGTTTAAGCGGCTGCCTTAGGCTCAGGTCATGATCCCAGCGTCCTGGGATCGAGTCCCACATCGGGCTCCTTGCTCGGCAGGGAGCCTGCTTCTCCCTCTGCCTCTGCCTGCCTCTCTGTCTGCCTGTGCTCGCTCTCTCTCTCTAACTAATACATAAAATAAAAAATCTTTAAAAAAAAAAAAAAGACCGAGTCAGAGGCAGGAGTCTGAGTTCTTCGGAACAAGTGACGTTGTGGCATTTCTGTTATCTTGGCTTTTAGAAACCCTTAGCATGTAGATGCTCTAGAGGGGAATGGAAGGAGGGGAAAGTTTCTCAGAGAAACTCAGAGCTTCTGGACAGCGAGGCCATGTTCCTTGCTCGCCTCCAAGGAGAGGACGAAGGGATGCTCCACGGAGCTTGGGTGTAAAGCAGAAGGTTGCCCAAATCACGGTCAAAATGTATTTTACTTTTTTAGTGAGCATTCATGAAGCATTTCTGTTTTGCTATTTCTGTCTGCATTTGGTAGAACATAAAACAAATGTTTTAAATTGATTGCCACTGAGTCAGACTGGTACTCTAGATAGAGGCACTGTTCTCAGTCACTGCCCCCCCACCCCACCTTGGCCTCACTTCTCGGTGAAGAGTTGGGAAGCTTGGTGAAGCTTGGGAAGCCCTTGTTGTGAGACTGTTTTGTCCCATCAGGCCTACTGGTGGTGGCCTGCTCCCAGGGCCCTGTCCGTGGCTTGTAGGACACCCCTCAATTGGCGAGGGGTTGTGAGGACCCAGGTTTGTTGCCAGGGAGTCTGGGGGCAGGCCTGGGGCAGGCCCCGAGGCAGAGGGTGCCTGGTCTGGCCACGGCTGGGGCCCTGAGCGTGGGCTCAAACCTGGCTCTGGGGGAGCAGGGTCATAGGTTGGGGTCTTCAGGATGCCGTGAGCCTCATGCAGCAGGGCATTTACTGAACCTGTTCCTACAAGCTTCACCAAGTATTATCTTATTTATGCCTCTCAGTGACCCTGTGACAGAAATTCTGGAATTATCCCCATCTCTGTTTAAGGCACATGGTGGGTGATGGGGAGGAAAGGATTTGACCAAGGTGCCACTCAAACGCAGATCCCACTGC